>JANIJG010002286.1:58001-123678 GCA_024611175.1 Megaceryle torquata | reverse complement strand
GGTGATGTAATTACCATCAGGGGGGTTGGGTTCCATACTGGTTTTGTATAGATTTGTACATATTCTATTTTATTATTCTCATTAAAGCTGTTCTAGTTTCCTTTTCTAATTTCTAAGTCTCTCTCCCTTATTCCTTTTCTCTTCCCCTCTGTGGAGGAAGGGGGGTTAGCAGAGAGCATCTGTTATAGGTCTAAGGGTCCGCCCTGACCCTAAACGATGACAATCTGAGAAAGCTAAACAAAAATCTGTAATTTCTTATCTCATTTTCTTTTCATCCTTTTATTTTGAGTAATTTTATTTATTTATTTTAATTCTGTCTTTTGAATGGAAAGTGACATGTGCACAAGTACTGGTCCCCTGGAACACATCAGGAGAACAGTGAAACACAGTACACTGTCATTACTATTTCTTTCATGGCCCTTCCTTGTCACGTAATGTTAAATAATTCTAGGTAAATCAGTATTCAAAACCATCTGTTACCATGGCAATTAAGGGAACAGGAATGCTGCCAAAGTATGACAATGAGCTGGGCAGTGTCAGAACTAAGTGACTTATTATGTCCTTACAGGGGCAGCAGCAGAGAGAAGGAAAAATGAAAATTATGGAGATGGAGATTTTCAGTAATTCTGCTTCCACAAAATGATACTTTAAAAAAAAAAAGTGAAAAATAGTTCTTTATAAACACACAGATCAGATATGGAAATATTGGTCATACGTGTTTCACATCACGGCTTATCTTCATCATTGGACTCATAATTCGTATTCTCCTTTCTGCATTTACTGAGAGTGCTCCCCAAAAGTAATGAGATTCTGCCTTAAAACAGACTATTCTAATTTAAGCTTCCTTGGCATCTCACTGTACTGTTACTGTCCCCCCAGATGCACAGTTTTACATCAAGGCAGCCAAACAGGGGAATTACGCAATGAAAGAAATTTAAAAATATAGCTTGAGAACCCCACAGTAGATGCGCTGGATCTGATCAAACAATCAGTTTAACCCCACATATTGCCTCCAGCGGGGACCAAAAGCAGCTGTTTGGACAACAGTATGATCACTGAAAACTACCAGTTGATCCCCTGGTTTCTCTCCTGACACTTACTGGAGCAAGCAATTATTCCATCATCTCCTGTTTCCATTACATTCATGTCTATAGCTCTCCCATCACTCATACTGTTTTCAAGCTGAAGAGCCCTAGTTTTATTTAACCTCATATAAGATGAATCCCTTACCATGTTACGGATCCACCTTGTTATTCTTTATCATTTTTTAAATAATTGCACATTCTTTTTTGGGGTTGAATTAGTAGAACTGTCGGCTCTATTCACCACGTGGCTATAGTATATATGATGACATAATGATGTATTCTGTGTTGGTCTCCTAATAATTCCCAGCATTTTACTTGCCTTTTGGAAGTGCTGAGCACTATCCACACTGGTTTCAGAAGCTATTTCCAAAGTGTTAGTAATTAATTGTTCTGTTACAGATAATTAGGATTATATTCCCCCCATCATATTTGTACTTCTGAGTCCCATCGGCCGGTTTACTGTGTGAATAGGATCACACAAACTTTGTTGTCTTTTTTTTGCCATGTCATCAGTGACAGCTCTGAACAACACAGGTCCAGAGATGGTACTAAGAGCTCACTAGTTAACTCTCTCCCTCATGAAAGCTGACCATCAGCTCTACCTCTTTGTCTCCTCCTAGGTTTTCGCTATTTATTGATTCTGAATGGAGCCAGTTTTCTTACCTCATGGGAAATTAGTTTTGTAAAAGTATTCAATGTTTACTGTAAACATGTTGTAAACGTATCTGTTGTAACAGGTTTCTCCAGAGACAGGCATACAGCAGCAGGGCCCAGGCCTGAAAAAATGTAGGGGAAAGTTACAAGGTCATTTTCTAGGTAACAGGCTATTTATTTATTTATTTATTTTCCCTTCTGTTTTCCAGTATATATGTTAATTAAATATTCTCACTTTACCAGTATTTCTTGATAACCCGTGATGGTATTGTTTTGCACAACACTGTTCTCTTGAATTTTTGCTGCATTATATGTGCTTATGAATAGGCAGGCATGCACCACGTGTGCATACACAGAGTTTTCTGTTGAGATCCTGCCCAGGTAAAAACCATTAGAGCTGCCACCATGATTTATATTCAGGTTTCACTGCTAGAAGAGATCATCTTACCTGTCTTCCTATGTAGTCTGGGTCTTACTTTGTTCTTTGAACGCATTTTTGTTTGACCTGTTGATTTAGTAGAGATATGAGTTCCTGCCACATGTGCCTGCATCCCATCCCTTTGTTTTAACACCAGCAATTTATACCTGTGCAAAGTGCCAGAAATTCTCCTTTCTGCCTACAAGGCTGGTCAGAAATGACAGTGCTGTGATTCAACCAGAAGTGTACATACATATCTTGTCTTAGACCAGCCCTGTCACGTATCTGTGCCGCTGGCCTGCCATGAGTCACTTCTCAATATGGGTGTGCCGTATTATGCAACCCACTCTAGGGTTATGACTCAACACAGAGTTGTAAAGCCACTTCAGCCCGGGCTAAAACAGGTCTTGAAAAATATGTCTTCACATGATTTAAAGATTTCAAGTGGTAGAGGATCTACTGCATTCCTTATTCCTGTGGACTTTGTAACACCAAAGAAAAAGTGAGATACCTTTCCCTAGAACAAGACAGTGTCCTTGGCTGCAATGAGAAACCATATAATAAATAAATTAAAATAAAATAAAATAAATAAAATACCACAGCAAGTCAATGCTGTTACAGAAATCCCAGGGGAGTAAGCAATTCTCAGAGTATATGGTAGTGAGAGATAGTCAGAAGAAAACAGTGTTATTTGAGACAAGCCAATCAACCAGGAAAATAGCAACCTATTCTCTTGCAAACTCCATATCCACAACATCTCCATCATTCTTGGTCCAATCATCAGTTTTACTTGGCCACTCTCTCTTTCTTAAGTCAGCAGTTGTTCCATTGAAGAAAATTATTTTATCAAAATGAAAAGCATAGAGATCCTCTGGAAAACCTTCTGAGAATTTTCCTGTAAAGCTGTGTTTTAAAATGTTAGTTACATTGGCTCTTAGCTTTACTTTTCCTGTAATGACCAAAAAAGCCCAAACCAAAACAGAAAAAAAAGAAACAAAAAAACAACCAAAACCAAAAGAATGAAAACAACAAAAAAGCCCCACTTTCTCTTTTTTTCTCTCTCAGTGAGTAGAAAAAGTAACCTGGCAAACCATATGCATTTCTTTTAATGTAAAAGCAAACACAACAGACCAGCCTCAGAACAAGAGATGCTACAAGTGCAAACACAGGGACTGCTGACAGTCTTGGCACTTGAATGAGCACTTCCATCAAAGAAAATGGAATTATTCACTTACACTGTCACTCACCTGTGTCTGTCCAGGAGTGGGGACTTACTTCAGAAAGGTCTCAGGGCATCATACCGTTCTTGTTTATCCACTGCATGCCTCAAACAATGTAATGCTGTTTCTTCCTAAAGTAGGCATGTAAATCTTTACTACAGTAAGAGTAAAGAGTAAACCTCTGTATAGAATGACAGAAAGATGCTGTATCAGTGCAGGCTAAAACACTGGGCCTACAATGTTCAATTATGCAGCACACACTGTAGAAAGAACTATGGGATGACCCTAATCCCATGTCTGAGAGTAGTTACTTGAAAACTTTAAGACTGAAATAAAAACTTCCCTAAATATGCACAGTCAGAATTAGTAGGGGGTTTATTTTGAGCTTGGGTGATGTTTTTCTGAACAAAAGGATGTGAAGTAAAAAGGATGTGCGGTAATGTCCTGAGGGAGCAGAGTATCAAGAAGTGTTTGGAGACAGTTTACAAAGAGAAAAAGACATATATAAATAGCCAATTGTATGTAATGTGTTTTATGGTGTTCTTTGCTCTAACAGCTGAATATTTGAGAGAATACTTGAGAGAGAGGAACACAAAGACTAATTACTTTCTCAGATTCCTGGTATCAAAAAATCTCTTGTATCAAGGAAACAGCATTACATCTCCTGATGTCCAGACAGCATGACAACAGCTGAATCATCCAGTCCCCCTGTCTGCTTGTGTGGTATGCATTATGAAGAAAATCACCTCCCCTTCTCCCTTTACTTCTGCACTTACACATGCACATACAGGCACTTTGGGAACTTTGGAAACAAAAAATACCATCTTTGCAGAAAGATATCAAATAATAGTAGCAGAGATGACAGTTACATTAACATAGAATTACTATTCACATCCATATCAAATACAGCTCTAGGTGTAATATCTTTATTTGTTAGTTTCACATAAATTTCCTTCCTAAAGCTTTTATAATTTGTAATGACTCATGACAGAAGTACATCAACTCTTTTCCTGAAGGAAATCTCATTGAAATGTATCTCATTGAAATGTATGAAATCTCATGAAACTGTGGACTGATGTTTGTCAGAATGCATTTACTTAACACGTGAAATCTTGTCATGGCAAAAGTCATTACATTGTTATTTTTTTATAGTGAAATGTCAAGACCTCCTGCTGCAAGCATGGCTATCAGAAGTTTGCAGTTGGCTAAAAAATGTAAGAAAACTTTATTTATCACTGGTTTAATGTCAGTTAATAACCATTTCATGCAAAAATCCTGTTTATGAGTATTTTTAAGGACCATCATGTAATTTTGCTAGTCTACATTCTAGGTTCTTATCTCAAAAACTGTGCTTAAGGTGTGTTTTGGATCACCTGAATTTGTTATTCTTCACATTTACACTGAATTGATGCTATACTTTGAAGTCAAGTACAGAAGCACTTTATTGGTTCATGCATATGGGGCAGCAACATACTTTTAGGGTCAAGCTTATATATAGCTGCTTATTAAAAATTCTTTTCTGGTTTCAAGATACAATACCAGCTCTGAAAACCAGATGAGATTCAAATTCATTAAGTGATCAAAATTCATTAATTTCACTGGCACTGCAGCCACAAGTCCTTTGATCCTAAATAATTTGATTTTGTGCTGTTTCAAACTGCAGCACAGAACAACAATCAGACTCCCAACACAGCTTCCCATAGAGCACTACTAATGGTTTCACCTATTGACCTAATTGCCTAGGAGGAATTTCTATCATGGTGTAGAATGTCAAACTGTATTCTGATTTCAAGTAGTAGATAAATATCTACCAGGGAAGTACTATGAGAATATCAAATTAATTTACGCTTTTAAACACACCATATGGTTTGATTACAAATGATGTGCCAGTTTTCTCCTTCATTTAACACCTAAGTTTTATGAATTTACATGAATTTTTAATCTGCAAAGTTAATTGTAATTGTAGAATTCTGGGATAAGTCTTACCCTTTTTTACATTTCCCTGAGGAAATTTTGTCCAAGAATCTCTAATATGTTGGAGAAGCTTAGATTTAAAACCATAGTTAAGAAAATTACATATAACCGTCTTCTTGTTTGGTTTGTAGTTACCCTATGTAATTGTGTTACAAGTTTATGAATAATATTTGCTTCTCAAGGTATTGTGACATCATATTTTGAAGCAAATATTATTTGATGCCTGTCACACGAATAGTACAAATGAATCTCATTTCCCTTGCATTTACTGAAGGAAGCATAGAAGTTGTTTTACACACAGACAAGTGTTTTCTTTGTGAACTGCTACAGAAACTTCCCAGTGCTCTTCCTCTGAATCCAAGTCTTCCTTACGTAAGTTCACACCAGGTTCAACTTCCTTCTGCTATTAGGAACCAGCATGTTACTCCATTTTATAAAGTTAATCTCCATTTTGTATTTAATGGAAGCTTGTAAAATATTAGATGACATGAAAGTATGCTTCTGATGGCCTGCAAATTTGGCAGAAACAATGAGGGGAGGGCTGATGATTCCAGAATTTATATACGTAATTCTGCCAAAAAAATCATAAATAACAGTAATTACAGTGCTAAAGGGAAACAGAAATGGGAGGGGTACCTTTATTTTTCTTTACACTATAATTTGCATCATAGACTAAGGAAAGTAAGTCCATGTAGGATGAAGAACTTCCCAGCTACATAAAGTATGCATGTCCATCAGAGGGAAAAGGTCCATGTGCACACAGGTATGGTATCTGGGATAAGGTACAGAGAAGACAGTAGCCAGCTTCCTCAGGTATACATTCAGGAGAGGTGGGGTCTTAAAACTGAAATAAAAACCAGAACAGGGACTAATTGTCAGTTATTTTACAGAGTTGCATATCGGGAGCTGTAAGAGGACAGTTGACAGAAGTCCTCTGGGTGGAGAAAAACTGGAGAAACAGTTTCTAAAATGGAGGCAAGTGATCATTAGGTCACTCAGTGGATTAGTTCTGTCTAGTACCAGGAAGGGATGCAAAACCAAGGACTCCATCCAGCCAACTTTATTCTTTCCTCCTATTGAATTATTTCACTTGCCAGAGGAAGCAAAAGAGAAAAGAGATCTGATGGGAAATGTAGTGAGAGCCTAACCTCTTGTTTGTTTGTTTTGGTTTTTTTTTTTCTTAAGGGTGGGTTGGTGACCTTTCATGTTCTGATACTTTAGAAGACTTCCCTTGACCTCAGCTTGCATTTTCTCAGTGCACCTGTCAGAAGAAAACAGACCATGATGCACACTGTTTAAAATGGCTGGTGTTGCACTGGATGTACATCAGACATGGAAAACTTTTTATCTGCAGGTGTTAGCAAAACAAGACTGCTGTGAACTGCGTAGAGAACAATTGACAACCTCCCTGAAAAGTCATCAGGCATGTAATAAATTGCTGAGTAAAGTGGAGCAGCTGAGATTAGCTAGGAGTTGAAAGATCCCAAATTTTCAGTCAGGCTTTTAAATTGTATTGCCTGTGCATACACCTTACATCAGTATTCATCTCACCAGGCTTTAGCTAGTGGAAAGTCAGGTGTCTATTTTCAATTAGTTACTTGACTAACTCTCTGTGTAATGTCTAATAAATACCTCACCTTCCTAAAAGCACCACTATAGATAGAGCTTCAATAAGTATGTCAGAGATGACAACTAACTTTCACATAGCTAAAGACACGTGGAACAAATAATAATTTCTTGGTCACAGCTGTATTTTAAGACACATATAAACTAAAGTACCAAGGCTGTATTGTTGGCCACATTCTGTCAATTAACCAAAGATTTTCTAAACAAACACGCAAATTATCCTCAGTATTAACCCTTCTAACAATAACAAATAGTCATCAACAAAGGGTTGGTACATTGGTTAATTGGCTACTACTGATCAGAATGTTTTCATCACAGAAGCAAACAGAAGGTAAAAAGACCTCCAGAAGAGGGCCTCCTCCTCTCCCACCAGAAGAAATGCAGGCATTTTTTCTTTCACTTACTTTCTAAGGAATACACATCCTTTATTGCATTACTGGGAAATAGAGTTTGCATGTGTTCCCAAGCTAATATCTGACGGCACAGGCTATTTTTCTCACAGGTCAGATGTGAGGAAACAGAGCCATTTCACTTCCTTCAAAATCTCTATGTAAAGAGAAGAGGAAAATGGGACCAACTCTATTGTTCTTACAGTTTCCTGCCTCATTTTTCACTATGCCTCATTCAAAAAAGCAAGGGTCTGACACTTTGAGTGTATCTCTATTTAGTGTATTTGGATATCTGATAATATGTAAACATCTCTTTTGGTACATAGATGATATCAGAAAAGCCTTTATTAATAGAAAGGTTGTACATCAAAGGTAGCTGCTGCCTCTGTTTTTCTTTCACATAAAATACAGTAGCTCTTCATACAGAGTGTTCTCTCTCTTCCAAGAAAATAAGACCAAACTATACAAATAAATAACCTGCCCACAAAAACTCAAATAAACTATTTTTGGGTTTCTTTCTCTCTGCTGTTCTTCCTACGTCTTCAGTCATTTGAATGACTGGGTTATGATGATCAAATATAAGCAAGAGAAAGGTTTGAATTATGAAGTACATTTGGCCCCCTCTTGGCTACACTAGTCACAGCTTTTGTGCCAGGATTGCAACAATTACTCATTGGAATGAAGTGGGAAGGGGTACAGTAAGTTTTTTCTCTCACACAAAAATGAGCTGTAACTGGAGATCTGGGAAAGCAAGCATGAGCCCACCATTTGCTCCCAGCATGCCCCGCTTTGCTGTCTGGTGCTACTTTTTCTGTCCATGAGATCCTCTGCAAAGGAATTGCAGGGATCATGCCTGAGGTTTGTCCCCTCTGTCTCTCAGCCATTTGTAAAACACATCTAAAAATAAGCACTACCCACACATCTCCCAGTGCTGGCCATGAAGAAACCTGCTAGCACATCTCTTGTTGGGTCAGGAGAGGAAGAGGAGGATGAGATAGCCTGCTACTTTCTAGCACCTGTTCACATTAGGAGAACAAGGCTGCCACCTTAGCCAGGCAACAGCAGTGCCTGGATTCCTGGAAAGATTCAGCATTGCCTTTTATCACAACTGTTGTTTGGTCTATTGGGGAATACAGAAGAGACACAACCTTTCAATCAGAGGGTGACTATATGTGCTAATCCCTTCCTAAAGAAATTATTTTATCTATAAGAGAGCCAAACTGCTCTTAGCCTGAAAGAAAAGGCGCAGAGGAAAACTAATGATGCAAAAAGCTGCTTTTCTTCACCTTTTATTTCACCCTCCAGTAAAGGAGAGATACATTCCTCATGCACTCAGAGTATTCTCCTCTGTCACAGACACAAATCATGGCAAAGGACTTTGGAAGGAAACACACACGGGGGCATACACAAGTTAAGTTACAAGAAAAAATGTGGGGATAGCAAAAGATGTAACTGCCTCTCTGTATCTATGCACATATATTTATTCCATCCTGCCAGTTTCTAATATGATCATTTTATGCTTAATTTAAAGAACTGTAAAATCTGAACCTTTTTCTAGAAGGAACAGGGAGAAAGAGTGCTTGGCAATGATTCCACTTAAATTCAGAGAGCTGTGTAGGCTTAGCCCAAATTCTACCAAATATAGTCCCTCTAAAATGACTTGAACAGAACATGATGTTTCAAAAATAAATAAAAAAAAAAGTAATTTCTTTAGAACATTTCAACATGTGTTAATTAAGCATATTTCCACTCTGCTCAAATAATAGGTTTAGTTCAAATAACATTTATTGATTATACATTACAGGACTGTCATTAACATTTGCTGACTGAGTCAAGTTTAGCAGGAAGTTATCACAGTAAGAGCTTTGCTTCAGGAATTATTTATACACTAACAGGAAAAGTACATATTTCTTCTCTGACATCTTGAGTCTCTTAATGGAAATGGTAGAATTTTCATGTATGTTGTATACATTTTACTGTCAAACTCAAAAAGTGGAGTTTCTGTCAATAGGAATGGTAGTGCAATGAAAATGTTACCATATTTCAAATTCACTTTCTGCTCCCTAGTACACTAATGTAGATGCAAAGTTATACTCCTCAATGTGATGGAATTATTCTATCTTTTGCAGCATATATGAAAGTTGGAGACATGGAGGTGAGGCAAATGACATAAAGGTAAGTGGGGCTTTGGCTGTGGGGCTTAGGGTCAGCTGTGAACCAGCTGCCAGAAGGGCAGCCCCAGTCAGGGATGACCTTGTCCCATGGAAGCTGCCTTCCTTTGAGGGTTTGCTGCAGGGTCTGGCCAGAGCTGCAGCCCCACATCATTGCAGCCCTGCCTGTCCCTGGCCATGGGACACTGGTCCATGCCCTGTCTGGGGGTGGAAGGATGGGACTCCTGTCAGCAAAGATGGACACTGGCTGTCTTGTCATCACAGTTGATTCCCGGCTTCCCTTGGTAATCCCTGAAAATAAATGTGGATAAAGAGATGTAATTGGAAATAGATCTTCAAAATAAGTCAAGATGTTCATAAGAAGAAAAAAAGCAAAAGATAAGACAGGTGACAGAAAGAGTAAAATAAAATTAGCATGAAGAAATAAGTCTATAAAACATATTAAAACAAAGCTATATAAAAATATACCTTCAATTATGAGAAACCTTCCTACAGACACCACATATGGAGCATACAGCATTCTTAATGTCAGAGAAATGTCAAAACAGTGTTGTTTTTAACAAAAGAAGTAGATTTTAAAGCACACTGGGGTGCATTTGATCTAGAGGGCTTTAAGAAAAAGAAATAAACTAGATTATTGCTCTCTTAAATACAAAACATAGAGAGTTTTACATTTTATTAATGTATCAAGAGCAGCCCACATCACCATAGACAAAAAGGAAGGGATTAAAACAGCTAAAAGAGCAGGCTAAGTCAAATTCTGACCAAGAGGCAAAATCAGACTGTGAAATAACAAACTGGTGAGTCCAGAGTAGAGAAGGTACCCAGGCACAATGAAAAGGAGAGTTGGAGAATGAATCCAAATCAATCAATATTGTAGAGCATTGTATGGCTAGTGTGAGGAAAAAAGTATCTTGAAAGAAAGGCTAAAGGGGGGAATTTAAATCCTTGAGTAACTGAAAACAGTTAAGGAAAGAATAGTACGATGGAAACTAAAATAGAAGTGAAATGGAAAAGGAACACTGATATGTACAGCTAAAAGCAGAAAATAGGAAAAGGAAGGCGGGGGTGAGTATATGTGTAATATTAGGAAACAGAGATGTCAGATTTTGCTTTCAGGACTTCTTCCCTCCTTGTAACCAATTTCTGACAAATTCATTAAGTGCCAGAAGTTTCCTGAAGTAGTCATTAACAACCCTCCCAGGTGGAGATCATTATTCAATGGAATAGTGATCCATTAGGAAGGGATAACATCCTCTTCCATCAGCAAGTTACAGTGTACTTCCACATTCAGGGAGCAAGAGGAAAGAGCGAAAAGTATGAGAACAATGAGAACTGCTCAAGAATCCAGGCAGACAGGAGCTAAGTATGCAAAGGTAGTGAAGTAGATATAAGACTTTTCAAGCTAGCTAGGGCTTCAAAACAAAGAAAAATATTGAGACACAGCTAATCCAAATCATTAAGTAATTTGAATACAACCTGATCATACTTCAAGACAATTGTTATCAATATATAAATAATTTTATTAAGAATTACGTTAGTGCCAAAATTACAAAGAAAAGTTAAACTATCTTCCCCCTCCTGGCTCTGCAAAATTATAGAGAATACATTTATAAAAGAAGACTCTCATGAGTAATCTGTAAACAAATACAGAAGCAAGACCAGATAGATTTATAGTTAAATGTTGAAAGACTCTAAATGGGAATTTTAATTTCTATAAGAAGAAACTTGATAGTATCATGTAAGCAGGAGACATCCTCTCCTTCTGGAAAGAAAATAGCTCTGTAAAGAGAGGTGGGGTTTGACCAGCTGCTCAGGCTTTTGAGTTGCTCGGGAAAATAGGAAAAGTAATTCTCCCTTCAATTCATTCTCTAAAGGAATTCCTCTCTGGAACCTGCCAAACACACACAGCTCTTCTGGGGTGAGGGTAGGTGCCCCCCACTTTTTTAGATGCAGAGATGAAATCTTATGTACAAATCTGCCAAAATCATGAAGGTGTAAAGGTTTCTCCTTTCTGTTATCTTCCACTTTGATTGCTTTTTAATCCAAAAACCTTGCCTTTAGAGGCTTTCATTTGACTGGTCACTCCTTTCAATCAATTGACATACTTGGATGAAAGAGAAAAAGGGGCAACTTTTGCAATGTGCAACTTTTGCAAGGACCATGATATATACAAATATACAAGGACCATAATGTATACAAATTAAAAGCTCAAAGGAGAGACCAGGGAAGCTGAGCAAGTGTAGTGGTGAATGCTATAGAGAAGTTATTATTTATTCTCCAGCGAGGAAATATACATGGAGTAATTTTATTAAATACTCCACAGACAGTAGATGTCTCCAGACAGGATCCCATACATATTTCAGTGGTGACACAACACGCTACAGAGGCTGCTGAGAAAGAAGTTCTTATTTTCCCTTGTGGTATGTGCCTGCAGAGAAGTGCAGGAGGGACCAGAATCACCACATTGTCATAAGTAGGAACATTGCTTTAGACCCACCATTTGCTTTCTGAATGCTCCTTGCAAAGGTGCTCTCCTTGTACAATATCCACCTCGCTGCTCTCTGCTACATGACCCTGTGTGTAGAGGATTTTCTTTGTTCACTGTGGAAGATCTCATGGCTTTAAATGGGGGACACCCAACCTCCAAAGGTATCGGCTTTTTAGAAAAGATCAGCCAGTAACAAAAAAACAGCTCTAAAGTCTGAGACAGGAGGTTTTTTAATCATCTCCCATTCACTTCTAGCCATGATCTACTTGTCTTTCCATTAAAGAATCTGGACAGAACAAGTTCCCTTAACTCCCGATGAGCTGCAAGTGAAGGAGTATATTGACAGAGACTGTAAAACCTGCTCCACAGCATTATGTACGCGGAAGAGTTTAGAAAGACAATGACAAATAACCTCAGGGACATTTTTCTAAACTTGGGGAACCAGGTGCAAGATGGGAGGTGGACCCAAATGCATACTTAATTAGGTTGAAAGTTTTTTGAAGGTGTTTTAATAAAAAAAAAAATCTGAGCATACAGCTTACTTTAGCACAAATAATGTAGTACTCACTAACTGTGAGAAGAACTTAGAGATTCAGAGGGCCATCAAAAGCAGGTAGGTCATAGCCATGGCACTCCCACCACCCTTTGTGAAGACTAGACCCTGCATATGTGTATGAGTTATGTTTATGTTTAGAAATGAGTCTTGGCATCTCTAACAACTAGGTTTTAGAAGCCAACAGTAACTTCACAGCTGATAAAAGATACTGAAACCTGAGCAGTGTTTTAGCTGGTATTTCCCTTAAAGGAATAAAACATTACTTTGAGGTTCCTTTTTTAATAGCCATAGACATACATATTTCTGGTTACATATCAAGTTGTAAAAGTATTCCTTTTCTAAAATAAAATTAATGCTTTATTGATGTATAACTTGGCTCTGTTTCTAAGAGTTGTTATGGGCAGCAAAACAACCTTGCACTTCCTTCCACCTGGATGATTAGACTTGGTCTTTCTATGACAATGATGATTTTCTCTGACTTTGATCTCTTAAAAAGATGACTGCTTTGATATCAATATGTCACCTAGGAGCTGCTTCACAGACAGTAAAACACAGTAAAATTAGGTATCATGTGAATAGCTTAACCCTTCACTGTTGAGAGCTCTGAATTTTAAGAAGATGCATTAAAAAGAATAAATAAAAGGTACAATAGCTAAAAAGCCAAAAAAAGTTCCTCTTCTTGGTCTGTTTAAATCATAATTCAAGGCAGTTAAGTAAATTTTTCACATATCAAAGGCTGAATCTACTATATCAAAAGTCTATCATGAATAATACATTTTTGTGGGCATTTTGCCATAAACTTCCTTCTTTGCATATCTAATATGAACTCTGGGAAATGCTGTGATAAAGATCTTTCCAAACTAAAAGAACTAAAATAGAAATATGGTTTCATTGTTTGGGTCAGTTGCACTGAAAAGTGCAAATATGGAGAAGTTAATCTATCCTACAAACATGCAGGATTACTATTCATCCTGTAGCAAACAGCATATTCTACAGCCAAACAAAACAAATCCTCATTGTGAATCCACTGAAAAGGTTTTGTTTTGGTTTGGTTTTTTTTTTTTTGGTCTCAGTAGATGCTAAGTCTGGCCTGATGGGAACAGGTAATGTTCTGAACAGCAGATCTCTCCTCAGTCTGGAGGTTTGCAAGGGGCCTACTAGGGGGCCGGGGGGGGGAGGAGGGGAGATCCCATAGCCAAACACAGAAGTAATGTATTGGGGTATCTCTGAGACAAATATGTTTCCCCCACAAGTAGATCTTGGGAATTAGAAATTAATTTACTCCTTATCATATAATTCCTATTCTTTCTTCTCAGACTTGGGACTAGCACAAAGCAAGAAGGTAAGTTTAGGGTATGAGAGTTGGAAATGAGACTACCTGAATGACTTCAGAGAAGTGCTATACACAGGGAAAAGCCCGGCATATTCCCACAAAGTATACAGAGCTCCAATGAAGCAGCAGTGTGACATTTTCACATGGCACATCATGGCTTTAGTGAAATGCACACTTACTAAATTTACCTCAGAACTGTTTGGCATTTGGGCATGTGGAAATAGTCCATTCGAGGGAACCTCCTCCCTGTATTATTCTTTGTGTCTTGCACAAACTGTTGTAGCCAAGTGATCCCCATTAATATTGAGAGTGTGCACCCACTGCAAAAATGCAAATAAAACAGCAACTCCAAATAGTAAGATGTTTGGATTACTTTTAGACATAAAACTCAAAATTATTTTGACAATAAAATTATTATTCTTCTTCTCCAACTTACAGTGAACTTTATAGCTACAGATATATACATATGTTCATCTTTCAAACTCCAGTACCTGAACTAACATATAGTCACTGAACCTGTAAGAAGCAAAGGCACTTGTACCCAATCATCAGCTAGTAAGTGATCAAAAAACTTCTACAAATGGCTCTGTGTAACTAATAGAATCGTAGTATGTAGTTTAGCTGTGGAGGAAAGGTTACATTCATTTTACTCGGAGAGATGCTGATGTGACAACAGCTCCAATTAAGTGACCTATAATGCCAAGGTGGCCTTGTCTAAGTCCATAAAATCATAATAACTAGATACAATACATATTAAAAAGTTAATTATTACTTCAGTATAGCCTATTTTGAGGAATTTTAACTAACTGAGAAATGTGATCAATCTGTGTGGTTTCATCATTAATATAATTTGGGTTTGCAAAAACACTTCTGCGAAGATCCTTTTGTCCACTAGTTTTACTATGAACTAACATGCAGTGGTTTTCAGAAACTTTACTTTGCAGCAGAAAGATACACTATCTGTTTCAAATGGCAAGGAAGATGAATCTCTGCTTTAAGTTCAGAACACGACTATTTTAATAGGCAGAAAGGATGAGGTTCTTAAGGAAGTAGAGCATTTGGCAACAACAATCTGGAAAGAGAAACACTAGAAAAGTTGCGAAGGAAAATGAAGTGGAAAGGGGGGAGAAGAATACATTAAAAATAAGAGGATGCGGCTAAGTATGAAGTACCAGACTGCCACCTTAGCAGAAATTAAATTAGATCAGGTAGTCAAAAGGGTCTAGCGGGAGATCACAGCCTTCTGCATAGGCACATTACCCTGTCAGGAATGTTAGGACTCCATCTAAAGTAGCTTGGAGAGAACATTGTTACCATACTGCAGCGAGAGCATGGGTTTACCTAGAGAAACACACAAAACCCAGGAAAGCACTGCCATGAGACACGCAGAGCAAGAGCTCTGGCTGAAGATGATACCAGAGACTTAATACTAGATTCATTCAATTGCATTGATGTACTTCTTTTTTCACAGCTAAAGAACAGCAATGAACATGATGCCAGAGACTTAAAACAATTCCTTGTCGAGGACTGACTCCAAAGTTGAGCTAACATTGTTATTAGGGAAAGATGTTACAATCCTTATCAGAAGAACTGACATTTAGTATCTTTTAGCAGGAACAACCCAGAGCAACTAGGCCTTGAAGAAGACTAATGAATCGTGTATTGTCAACTTAGCAGGAGAACTAAAGGCCTTTGTATCTTTACCTGAGCTACCTTCATTATAATACAAGTCACACCTAGAGGTTAAGAAGACCCTTGCCCAGGTGAAGACCGTTCCCCTGAACATGTGTAACAGCGGACATACGGAGCCAGCAATATTATAATTGTATGCAAATTACTAACCAGTCATTATAAAGAGGGTGGGCTTGGTAAATTACTAACTCTGATAATTTTGTGTAGTAATATAGCATGGAGTTTCATGGGCGTGCATGTTAGGAGGAGAGATTGCCTGTGCACCCAGCACTTTAATAAACCAATGTCAGCTTTCCAAAGTATCATTTAGTTTGGAGAGTTTTCTTTGTACAGTTTTTGGTAACCAAGCGATTAAGTGAGCTCTGTCTATTCTTTCTGGGACGACTGATGTACAGTTTTGATCCAAGTCACTTGTGTGTTATGTGGTCTTGCTGCATAAAGTATTGATGGTGGAGAGAGACAGCACACTGACGACAGTTATACTTTATAACGCGGTCATTGAGTGCAGCAGAAGGGATAATTCTTCACTAGTTACCAGGAAAACCTGTACCAGCTGTACCGTGAGCCCCGAGCTCCCTGGGAGGCCGGCTCAGGAAGCCGCTCAGCCCGGCCTCAACCCCTCACACCGGAGCTGCTGCGGCAGGTGCCCGGCTCCCGTCTGCTTCCCAGGCTGCGGAAGCGAAGGCTGCGGAGCTCTCAAACAAGGCAGCCGGCACGCGGAGCCTCGCGGGTCCAGGACGGCTGCGTGGGCTGCGCTACCGCGCATCCCCGCGTGGTTCACCGGGGAGCGTCCTCGGGAGCCTGAGTAGCTGGCGGCAGCGGCGGCCAGGCCAGCGGCGAGACGCCAGCACCGCTGTCGCGAGGAAAGCGGCGGTCCTCCCACGGAGAGCCGCGTCCCTGCGCACCGGCGCTGCCCACCCCACGGCGAGCTCGCAGCGCGGCCCGGCCCAGCCCCCCGCACCACACCGCACAGCACCGCCACACCCATAGAGGGCGCTGCCGCGCCCGGCCGCACCACACATCCGGGCCCCCGAGAAGGGGGCGGTGCGCCCAGGGGTCCGCCGCTTCCCCCCTCTCCCCGCCCTCCTGGGGGTGCCGCCGATGGCGTCGGCAGCGCGCCGCGGGGAGGGGGCGGGCCGGCGGGACGCCGTTGGCCCTTTTCCCCGCTAGCCCAGCCCTCTTCGGGCCTGGCGCTTCCGCCGTTCGCGCTGGGGAGGAGGGGCAAGGGGCGGTTCCCCGCGGCACGGGGGAGGACGGCGGCGCGCGGCGCTAGGCGCTTGTCCCCCCGCCTCCCTTTCCGGGGCGCGCGGCGGCCGGCGCAGGCGCGCGGGGAGGCGCGCAGGCGCGCGGCCGTGTGGGCGGGAGGGCGGGGCCGGTGGGCGGTTGGTGGGGGGAAGGTGTGAGCAGCCGCTCGCGCGCGGCGGTTGGCTGGGGCGCGCGGCAGCCGGCGGCGGCGGTGTCCCGTGGCCTCCGCCCTCCTCCCTCGCGACGGGCCGGGCAGCGCGAGGCAGCCCCGCGCGCTCTCCGCTGCCCCTCCCGCCGGCCGGGCCGCCGCCGTTGGATGCGGGGCGGCGGCAGCAACAGCAGCAGCGGCGCCGCGCGGAGCCGAGGTGTAAGATGGAGGGCCTGACGCTGAGCGAGGCGGAGCAGCGCTACTACTGCGACCTCTTCTCCTACTGCGACACCGAGAGCACCAAGAAGGTGGCGTCCAACGGGCGGGTCCTGGATCTCTTCCGCGCCGCGCAGCTGCCCAACGACGTGGTTATGCAGGTAGCTGTTGAGGGCCCCCGGGGCGCGGCGGGCTCGGGCACCGCCCCGCCGTTACTGCCCGCGGGGAGACAGCCCCGTCCGGTACTGCCGCCCCTCCCCTCCGACGGGCTTGGCTCGGCACTCGCCCCATTGCCCGCCCGAGAGCCCTGTGGCGGGGTCGTCCGTCGGCGGTGGCGGGCTAGGGCGGGGAGGCTGGAGCGGAACGCGCCAGGAGACTCGGGAGCTATTGTCCGGTCCAGGAGCCGGCCACCTGAGCCCGGGCAGGAGGGGAAGGATGAGCTTCTCCTGCAGAGAGGGAAGGGTCGGGGGCGCAGAGTTGCTGCCCGACTGTGGTTGTAGCAGGTCCCTGCTTATATACTCGTGGGGCCTCTGACTGTAAGGCCAGGAAAGGGCAGTTGATAATCTGTGCCGACGATGTCCCTCAACTGGTAGGAAAGTGTCTAGCTTGCTTAGTGTCGGCAGAGGCCGTCCAAAGTATGAGAAGCCCAAAGCATTTTGGGGATGTGGGGCAGATTCTCCCCATAGTCTGATGATGAAGAACAACACAGAAGGAAATCTGGGTTTGTATCGTTGGGTGCTGCTGATGCTGATCCACTTCACCTAAGCCATGCAGTCTTGTTTGGACATCAGTTCCCGGCAGGTATTAACTTACCTGTAGTGATCAAAGCACTTGTAACAATGAAGGAGGCAGTGTTAAGAATGACACAATATATGTGTGCACAATTTTAGCACTTACTTTAACCTTGGCCAGGTTACATCTACAAAGAGTGACAGGATTGCAGTGCCTTGTGCAATTATTTGAGGGAAGTATTCCCAGTGAACTGTTCTAATAAACAGCTGTTTGTAATAATTTGCTGCTTCTGCACTTCCCTCTGTCATTGTTCTTTGAAGTTTATGTAGTGTTTTGACCTGCTGTGAGTAAAACTGTATCTAAAAAGCCATGCTGCATAAAGCAGTTTCATTCTCAGCCTAGTGAGATAAGCAGCTCTTTTAACAAAGTGTTAAAGTTACTGTAGCTGGAAATAGAGTGCACAGATTTTGGCATTCTGCAGTTTAGTACCAGATTTGAGGAGAATATGTGTGCCTAATGGGCACTACTGTGGATCTGTTTTGGGCTCCTAAGAGCAACTTGGTTAGCTAAAGGAATTTAAGATGTGAGGGAGTTTAAGAGGGCTGAATAGCAAATGCTTCTTACTGGTAAAACTAGTAATCTCTTATTTGATGACTTGTTAGACTGGACTTAATGGTAAGAGAGTCTTCATGCTCAGTGTTATGAGTGAGGTTTCTCAAGGGCCAGCCATTGCTGTTCTTTGTGTGTGACCAATCAGTTTCAGAAAAATCATCCCAGGAAAGGGAATGTTTGTGTGTTTGTTGTATTTAAAATCTATTTTCCATAAAACTTAGCTGTATCATTGTACAGATAAAGTAGGCTAGTGCTAGAGATTTTGCTTTATGCGGGGATGGAGTGCAAGAACTCTGAAAGACTTGGAGGTACTTGGAGGCTACAGATTATATCCTTACCTGTTGCAGAGGAGGCCAGGTATCTTCTTGCAAAGTAGATCGCATTTGAAGAGAAACTACTCGGACATCGTTCCATGGGTTCTAAAGAAACTAACTTAAGAAGCAGACCTGGCTTATCACTGTGGTGATCTCAAGGAAAACCTTGCAGTTAAAATGGCAAACATGATATTAGATTACCTGAGGAATGAGTCTGTAAATAATACAAAGTCAAAATGCCCTTAGCGGTTTGACCCATTACGAATATCTTGTGCAATCACGGTTGGTCACCTGTAAAGTACTTTGTACTTGTGAGGGAATCTACTTGTCTACTTATTTTGTGTTCTCCTTGAAGTATGGCTGTACCTCAGGTTGACACAGGATGGGGGTCATTCAAAGAGAAATTGTATTTGATGCTTCAGAAGCTGTCACTGTGTAACTAAAACTTCAAGATAAGACACCTTAAGAAATAAGGAAACCCTATGAGGGGGACGGAGTTTTCTTCTGACCATGTGGTGCTGTGTTCTTACCTGTTCATTTGAGGTACCTGATGCTTATGTGGAAAGGAACTTGATTCAATTACCCAATTCTTATGTAATCCTGGAATGCAAGTGTAGTACTAGTCACATGAATGCTAAGTACCTTTGTAGGTGTGCAAAACATAGCACAAAGCTACCCATCGGGGACCGGGTATTTCTGAGGAACTACCTTGATGTTTTTCCTCTAGTAGTACAGGTTGGTAGACGCCTTTGAATAATTCAGAATTGATTCTGTTGGAAATTAAAATGTGTGACATTTGCATTTTTAGACACATAATTTGTTTTGCTTGCAAGTCTTGTGGTTTAAAGCCTGGATATTATGTGCAGCCTTTCCTGCAGAGATATGTTTATGTGAGATACCGGTCTTGCAACAGGGAATGTTCATACATGTAGCTAGTTGTTCCTAATCGTTATCTTTTCTGTCTCTTAAGAAATGCTGACAGCTGCCTATTAAATGGGAATAAATGAATATGTAGAAGAGTGAAACAGTTATGGTTGCTGTGTACGACTCATATGCTCACAAAGTAACAAAACGGTGGAAAAGAAAAGCTGTTCAATTAATATGCATCTACAGAAAGGTAGCCTTATTACCAGAACAGAAATACTGCACTGAAGGTGTTACAGCCTGAACTGCACATATGAGAACACCAGCTTTTATTAACCTGTAGTTCTTCCTTTTTGGGTACATTCTTGAAATCAGCATTAAGATAAAAGATTTACATAAAACTGAATAAAAGTAGTGTGGTGGGATAAACCCAGCTACTTCACAATAGTTAGCCGAGTGTTTAAATGCTCTCAGGGTGTGGTTTCACATTGCAGCTAAACCAATCTAACGGTGA
Organism: Megaceryle torquata; assembly: GCA_024611175.1. Taxonomy (NCBI): domain Eukaryota; kingdom Metazoa; phylum Chordata; class Aves; order Coraciiformes; family Cerylidae; genus Megaceryle; species Megaceryle torquata. Next base: position 103,424 of record JANIJG010002286.1, on the reverse strand, counting down.
GTTGTCACTGAAGGAGGTGGTTCGGCCTTCCCCCAGCTATGTGCTGCTTCTCTGTGCAGACACTAGTGTCTGATGCTGTTGCACGCTGGCATCAGGGACTATGTAAAATCACAATTTTTTTGGATGATTTAAACTCTATATCGGCGAACACTGGGGCTGAAATAATGTCAGTGCTGTCACAAGGAGGTGGAAAAAACACTTGTTGATGGAGGGGAAGAGAAGAACTTTCCTTTTTGTAGAGCGATTGGGTATTTCAGTTGTGACCTAGCATGGGTTTCATGGTAGCTTAAACCGCTAGAAATTGGAGATGCCTTATGCTGGCACTGACATTCATTTGAACAGTCAGTGAGCTGGTTCAGGAAGCTGGTTCAGCCAGAAGTTAGGGGGTTTTGTCAAGTTATTTTTCACTTGACTCACCTGCCTGAGCTCATGGATTAGTTGCATGGGCATTGGTGTTTGTATTAGCAAGTAGTATGACAAAATGCAAGTGATGCTGAGGAGCTGCCTTTGCCCTGTATATATATTGCAGAAGCTTTCATTTGGTAAAAGTTCTGGCCTGGTCCTGTAGGCTGAATGTTAGCTGGGATTCATTAGGTGTAGTCCTCGAGTGTATCTTCTAGGTTAGCTTCATACAAAAAAAATCTAGTTGCCTATTCTGATGTGCCTGCACCATACCAACCAGAGCAGTGAGGGTCATCAGAAAATTGGCTTCAAAAGCACATTTCACATCTGACATAAAATGATAGTGTAGGCATGTTATTGAAGTCAGTTCTTGGTTCCTCTCTGCTGGTGGTGAAGTTGCTTGTAAAAGCTACCATCAGCCAAAAATGTATTGTGAAGTTCATTACTTGTGCATGGGATTGATATAATAGCTGTCCCATTTGTTCAATTTGTAGAATTCTTATTTAGGTGTTTTAGTCACAGAATGTTTTATGAACTTGCATTCTTTCCTTTGATTGTGAATCATATAAACTTTGAGAGACAGGAAGCAAATTGCGCATATGATACTCATCTGAAATTAATGAGTCAGGGCATGCTGCTTTAAAGTACATCATCACTGTAAAACAACAAATATAGGAGTGTTTTTATGTACTTTGTCTAAAATGAATGGTCATCTTCAGTGCTGGCATTGTACAGCAACATTACCTGACTTCTAATTTAGTGTTAAAAAGTCTTTGAAATGATTGATAAATCATATAACTATGTCCAGTTTCTTCAATTACAGTATGCTTGTATTAGCCCATTAAAAACCTAGTGTAAAGCCTATTTTTCACTCCTGTTAGCCAATTGCAAGCTTTTTTTTTTCATTTCTAAGGAGTCTTTACAGAGAGATTAGTTCTGATTGTTCTTGTATGTTGGAAAAAAAATACTGTTTCTGGATGTCTACCTCAAGTCTCTGTCAGAGTTTGCTGCCTTCACATCAAAAGGTGTAAGAAAGCTCATACCTGTGGTGCAGCTGCTTCACTGTAAAGTCCAGGTGTAAAGCGTCATTCATCAGCTACAGTTTCTGCACTGTGCAGAAAAACAGCGAAGGTGCAGGCATATGTTGCCTTCTGGTCTTCTTGGGGTGATAGCTTTTGGCAAATGTAGGGAACAGAGAACATGGAATAGTAGTTTCCTCAGGTGACAAGAGCTCATCTGCTGGTATGCAGTGCAATTACAGTTGGAAATAAAATCCACAGGCAGAACATGGCAAAACAAAATTGTAGGGTCTTGATCTAAAATATTGACCTCTGTTGGAGAATGGATGTAGAGAGAAAGAGATATAAGAAAACAAGGACTTGTTCACAGTGATTTTATAGTTGTAGTTAGTTCAGTGAATTTTCCTACACAAGGACTACCTGTTGATCAAATCAGTAGAATTTACTAAATGCCAATTGCAAATGGAAGTTGAGGGAGGACGTGCTTGGGAGTATCTGCATGGTGGACTCAACCTTGTTCTGGTTAATTTGCTGAAATTATTATACTTTCAGAACTGGTGGGGTAAGAAGTTTTTAATTCCTTATATACTGCAAATCCCATGCTTTAAAAAAAAATAAAATTGCTCTATAAAAAGCTTACTTCTTCTAATACAGACCTTTACCTCATCTGCAAACAAGCCCAAGTTTTAAAAAGAAAACACTTAATTGACTCTAACCCATATATTTTGGGTTTACATTTTTTTATTTTAAAGCTTACAACTCTTCTGTATGATGTTAGAAGAAGTGTAAACTAGTTTTATTTATGGGGCAGTATGCACAACAGGTCATTTATTAAGGCATTCTTCCAGTGTAGAAATATATAAATATAGATTTTTTCATTCATAATATTTTATTAGCCTGAGTATCAAAGTTGATCAATCTGTAGATTTTTTAATTATTATAAGCATACATAATTTATATTTATGTATTTAAAGGATGTTTGCACCTACTATGCTGTATCTTAGTTTTTGCTTAGGAAATAAGAGTTATTAGAAATCTTGTAAATACAAACAGTGCCTAGATCCACACTTAAGAATATTCAATTTGGGAATTAAACTTTTTTTTCCCCTTGATACGTTACTGTAATAGAGTATTTTTCTTGCCTCTCAGCTGAGAAGTAGGTTAGTTTTGTTTCTCTATAAAAATGAGATATATAAGCAGTCTACTTCCTGTTAGTGCCAGAAATGGCTCTTAGTCTGCTTTGTATCTTGTGAATTGTGCTTTGAGTTTTCTGCAGAATTTTTGTTAAAAAATTTAATGATGTTACCTTCACGGGACTGTAGTGAGCTGCAAATAGTTTTCTATTTATGGTTTATTGGAGTAGTCTCATATCTCAGCAGCATTTAGTCAGAGAATAATCACTTCTTTCAAAACAAAAGGCAGGAAGCTAACAGCAAGACTTTAGGAGTGTCGATTAAGTCTATTGGTTTCCACCTGACTTCTCAGTGTAATTGTTTTTTGAGCATTCATGCTGTATAGTCACATGGTAAATAATTCCTTCATCATTCCATATGCCAGCACAGCATTCAGCTACTTTCAAGTATCACAGCTCAGCTTTGTTTGAAAACAGTTTATTTTTTTCTTTTAAAATGTGTCATTATTGACACCAGGGATGATTAATATCTATTCTGACATGAGTAGATAGGGTTCTAAAATCTGTTCAGAAATACCAGGGTCTTTGGTAAATGCAACTGTGTTAGAATCACATTAGCTTTACAGAATTACGGATTGTAAACTTGATCTTTTTCCTTTAAAGATTATTTGTTTGTATTAGAAGTTTTGAGCACTTCACTCATTGTGTGTGAAAAATGGCAAACATGCCATCATATCAGCCTAATCTTCAATAATTACTGCAGATTACTGTGAAGCTGTAGGACTTTGCTGGAGATCTCTGATTTTTCAATTATATTTGCTAGCTCTCAAAATACTAGTCCTTACAATCAAGTTTCATACCTATTAGGTCATAAATATTTGCCATTTGGATTAGTCCTTCTAGAATTCCTAGACTTTAAATAGGAGTTCTGCTCTTTACTTAAGAAGTCTGAAGTCAGGATTGAGTGTGGGAGCAATATGTTGACAATCAGATTTTCTTCACTGGAGTTCCAGTAACAGTTAGTGTAACAATGTATTTCCCACTTGTTGTTTCATTATAATTTCTTTAGACCACAGTGATACTAAGCCAGTGGTGTCATTCTTTCTAAACTAACATACTGAGTTGGTGATCATGTTTGTGCTGTGCTTGTTTTTCCAGCTGAGGCTGGTGTTTAAAGAGTTTAATTATCACCCTATAATTGGTATACAAAAGAATACATTATAACTTAGGTATGCCTGTCTGTGTATAGGAACTGTGTTTTGCTAGGTTAAAGGACTTGGAAAAGATCACAGTCTCACCTGAATTTCTGTAATGATTGACTTAGAATCATAGAATCATTTAGGTTGGAAGAGACCTCTTAAGATCATGGAGTCTGTCCATTAACCCTGCTCTATCAAGTCCACCACTAAGCCATATCCTCAAGCACCACATCTATACAGCTTTTAAATAACACCCAGGGATGGTGACTCAACCACCTCCCTGGGCAGCCTGTTCCAATGCCTGACAAGCAACTGAAAACATTTTTCCTAGTGTCCAGTTTTAACCTCCCCTGGTGCAGCTTGAGGCCATTCCCGCTTGTTCTGTTGCTAGTTACTTGTGAGAAGAGACCAGTGCCTACCTCTCTACAATGGCCTTTCAGGTAGTTGTAGTGAGCAATAATGTGTCCCCTCAGCTTCCTTTACTTCAGACTAAATAGCCCCATTTCCCTTGGCTGCTTCTCATAAGACTTGTTCTCCAGGCCCTTTACCATCTCTGTTGCCGTTCTCTGGACCTGCTCCAGCACCCTGATGTGTTATACTGCAGTACCCAAAACTGAACACAGTACTTGAGGTGTGGCCTTGCCTGGGCTGAGTACAGAGGGACAAGCACCTCCCTGGTCCTGCTGGCCACAGTATTTCTAATGCAAGCCAGGATGCCGTTGGCCTTGTCCAACTGGGCACACTGTTGGTTCATATTCAGCCACTTGTTGATCAGGACACCCAGGTCCCTTTCTGCCAGACATCTTTCCAGCCATTCTTCCCCAAGCCTGTAGTGTTGCATGGGGTTGTTAGAGGGTCACAGAGTGTCGGATTGGAAGGGACCTTGGAGATCTTAGAGTCCAACCCCCCCTGCCAGAGCAGGATCATATAATCTAGCAATTAGAGCAAAGCTTGTTGTGTCTCAGTGCAGAACCTGGCACTTGGCCTTGTTGAACCTCATGCAGTTGACCTCAGCCCATCAATCCTGTCTGTTTTAAGTTCCTCTGCAGAGCCTCCCTACTCTCAAGCAGATCAACACTCCAACCCAACTTGGCGTTGCATTCAAACTTACTGAGGGTGTGTTCTATCTCCTCCTCAATGTAATTGATAAATATGTTAAACAAAAGTGGACTTTTGACATCTAAAATGTTTTTGAAGTACAGAGCAGTGAGTAGACTCAGCTACATCTTTCAACTTCAGTAATCCTGGGAAAGGGTGACCAGGACTGAGTTGCATAAAATTTAGCATTAGCTGCTGACTTACTCCTGCTTCAGACTATTAGTTTTGAATTTTGTAGAACGGTTTTGTTCTTGCTGCAATAGTGTGTACAACTTGATTTTTTTTTTCTGAATTAAAATGTCTTAAGTCCTAGTGTTAGCTATATTCTGAATCTCGGATGTGCTGTAAATGTGCAGTTCTTAGAACTTAAGCTGAGGAAAACTTGTAGGCCTTATTGGGAGAAGGAGATCAGTGCAGAGTGAACTGATTAACATTGGTCAGATTGATATGGGAAAGCAACGTAAAGTAATGGGCACAATAGTTTCAGGTGAACTTGCATGGAAGTGCTCAGGAATAACAGGACCCAGCCTGAGCAGTCCTATTTGGCCAGGCCACAGCGTGGCCACTGATTCTGGGGTCAGAATCTTCATTTTACATTAGCAAAAAGCCAGAAGCTTGTGGTCATTGTTTGAAGCTTTTATGTGTTATGTTTGTTCTGGCATAATGATGAAAGATGCTATGTGGAGGAAATGCTAAAATCGCAAAATAAAGAAAATAATTATTAGCAAGGAATATAAATCACTGCAATGCTTCAATTATAAAGGAGGTCTGAAAGGAATAAAAATGTCCGTATAAATACTGCTCTCTTCAACATTTACCACTTAACTAGAAATTTTTCAGGAAAATTATTCAACTTAAAGCTGCATGGCAGGAGCATCCACAATTAGAACATCCATGTGCCATCTCTTGCACTGTTATTAGAGTAATAATTTGAAGTATTAGATTACTGCTGTAAAATACCTCTCCAGTGCTTGCTGAAGCTAGGTGCTTTCTTGGTGCTTATATGGATACTTTAACTGCTACTGTTTGTTCTAGAAGATAGAAACACTTGAGTGTTACAGGATCATCCTGGAGTCTCCAGTTGTCCCAGGATGTCTCAGACATTGAGAGTTCTTGCTAAAGTGTGATTCCTCAGCTCCTATTGCTTGAACTAGTCATGGCACCACTGGGAGAAAGACGACACCCTTATTTTGAGAAAAATGCTTAGCAGCCTTATAGAGGAATATATCTTTCCCTTCTAAGGAGGATTTCTTTGAGTGAGGCAAGCAAGTTGGAATTGCAAGTGCTCGTGATAGGATATTCTGTTTAATTGCTTCGTTTCTACCTTTTCTGCCCCTCTTAAATGCAAACCACACAAGTTTCTTGAGGCTGCAGCCTTACAAGAAGTTTATGAGTCCAATTAAACAAGCTGTTGCCACTAGCCACATTTTCCCATGTGCTTTATAGTGGCTGAGGTGTTTTGTTTGGTTGTACAGTAGACAGAGTCAGTTTAATAAAAGAGCAGATAACTAACACAGTAATTTTTTTCTGGCTTGCTGCGTAGAGTAATCCTACTGTGTGATAAGATAGCTGAGCAAGAGTTAGTGTTCAGAAATGGGGAAACTGCAGCTGAGAGCAGAGAAGGGAGGAGCTGTTTACGTTAAGCAGTAATGTAAAATTGCATAGGAAGAGGAGACAGGTGTGTGGATTATCTCCTTTTAAAATAACCTCTCTTGATGCATCAAGAATTAGAAATGGTTCTTTAAGGTTCCCAGGCTGTCTTTTCTGCTTCAGTTGTGTGGTTTAGTGTTGTTTTTTTGGTTATTTTATTATTTCTTGCTGCTTTATTACCATTATTGCTTGTAAGGTACCTTTCTCATGAACACCTACAATGCAGAAGAACAGCAGTAGAGAGAAATTCAATACAAGCAAAGAGCAACTCTGCTTTGAGGTCTTCCAGCTATGACTTGTTATTTGGAAGGACAGTGGTAGCTTTCTAAATAAGCGTTTATCTGGCTGTCTGTGTTTTCCTTTGTTGGTGCTATTGAACATGTCAGAAATGCATACGCTTCTTTATTCTGTCCTCTTTTTGAAGGTATTTGGCAATAATTTGTTTGAGTTACAGTCAACTAGGACAGTCTGTGGATCTAGATCTTTGGAGAAATGGCCCTTTTGAATCAGTATCTTGAACTTTCTTGTAGTTGCATGTAGGGTGCATCTGCCTCATCTTTGTGGGTTGATTGATGGTGGTTACCATGCACCACCACATCAAGAAGGGTACCACCTACCTCTAGAGAGCTGGAGAGCTCTGCATAAGAGGCAGGTAAGATTCATGTGTATGCCTTGTAACAGTTTTGCAGGAGCTGTTAGCAAAACCACAAATTTTGATTGCAAGTAGAAAAATCAAAGCTACTGCATTAGAAAATGTCTTTGATAAGTGAGGCTAATCCATCATGAATATACATGCTATCAAGAGCAGCAGAAGGTGCTGAAGACCACTTTGGGAATGGGTTGAGGTCAGGAATAACCTAAAACATAATTGATTTTAAAAGTACTACAGTAGGTGACAATTTCATCAGGCTTTTATGTGTATGGTGTTCACATGTTAAGATATCTATGTATTTATGTGCATCTGTCATACATCAGAGTTTAAAATTTTCAGTGCGCTTTGCTGCTTTTCTATTAACAGAGTGAAAGCATGGCTCCAAATCTGCCAACCCTTACTCTTGTAAAATGGATTCCAAAATACAGGGACAGAATCATTCCTCTGAGGCTTAAATTTTTTTTGAACAGCTCTTTCTTTATTTCTGATGTGATTAATTCTGAAATTTAACTGATTGAAACATATGTATGTTTGAACCTGAAATGACCCATGAAATGGGAAAGTTTAGCTCTAAGTATCTATAAAGAATTAATTGTCAGGGCTGATGAGTAGCTTTTTCTTCCTGTTGGTATTTTAGCAGTCTGCTTCCACTGTGGATACATGCAGTGTGATAATCAAGGGCGGAGTATTATTAGGAGAGGCTCTGACAGCAGGAGACTCTAAATAGTTCATTGCCAGAAACTGTGTTGTCTTGGAAGTCCTCCAATACTATTGGTTTTATTTCTTTAAAGGCCTGTGTTCTGAAGCCAGGTTTGTGGCATTGACTGAGATCCATCTTCATGGGACAGTCAGGAAGACTTGAAAGGAAGACCTGACCACTTGTTATGCAACAAAGTACAACAATGTCCCAAATATAGCCCATGCCTGGGAATTATTAGTATCAACTAATTAACTATATTTACTACTATGCTTCTTAAGTACCTAATAAGATAAGTGTATGTATTAGAGGTAATGTTATACTTGCTGTTCAGCACGTGAAGGTTTTTTGCTTCATACTTACCGAATTAAATTTAGCAGTTCTTGATATCCTTCATAAATGCATTTTGCAAATTACCTTCGGATGTGTGCGAGACTGTTTAAATATTTGTCATGTACAGTGCTGTATGTCGTACACTTGCTGTTAGTGCTGAAACACAGAATTCAGGGCAATACTTGGACTATTTCTTTCTGTGGCAATTTTTTTGTCCTGTTGGCAATTTTTTTTTTCTTTTGTGCCACCATGTGCCAAGATTTGCGGAGCCTTGAAAAGAACTGGGTCAGAGACTTGACTTGGTTAAAAATAGCTCATCAAAAGAGAGATCTTTGACAGTTCTCCGTCTTGTTTCTGCTACGCCCTGCTGTCAACAACTGTTGCATCTGAGAAGCTACCTGTCAAGTGAGATTTTTCTGAAGAAAAGTGAAAAATTCTAGAAGAATAACTAATCAGTATTGTTTTGTCCAGTTGATAAGTGAGAGACTGTAGTTAGAAAGCTCTGTCAGGCTGTGGTCTGCAATTAGTGAGACAGAATGAGGTAAATGAAGTGACAGGAATTGATCTGTTGAACAGTGGTTGCAGAATAACAAGACTATAAAGTAATTTTTTTGTGTTTAGTTACTAAAAAAAAAAAAAAAGGCCTTACACTGACAATACAAACATAAAAATTCCTGTCAAATCGTAGTAGGACTATAAGAGTACTTCAAATTAAGAATGTGTTAATATAACCAGGACCAAAATGTATATTCTGAATCCTAGTTCTTTTTCTTTCTTGCTTTGTATCAATATGTTTGAGGGTATTCTTTATTGATGGATAGACTTGTATCACCTTATCCAAACCAGAACATTAATACAAGAGGTCCTTCTTTGAGTTTGTTCACTCCCCCCTCCCATCAGCATATACCATGTGTGTTATAACTTCCAGCCTTCAAAAGTTGCCTTAAAGTCTAGCATCTTAAGAACCCTCTGGTATGAACAGTAGGTCCATTAGTAACTCTATCCAAGTGGATGAAATAGTTTTATCTTTACTGTGTAAGTGGCATGCATGTTACTTTTAAAAATTTTATTTAAGCTATCGTTGACATTATCACTGCTTAAATATTGTTGTACTTTTGCATTAATAAAGTTTACGGATAATGGACTTGATTTGCCATGTTGAAGAACCTGGGGCAGTTGGACTGGGATGTTCTGGAAGACTCTTCCACAGGGGTTTTCTGAGTTTGGGAAAGTGTTTCACCACATTTAGTAGAGATGAGATTTATTTCACTTCACCTGGAATTTTTCAAGGTTCTCAAGTCTTAGTTCTTTTGGTTCACAAATCTCCAAGTTCAAGGACCTCTTATTTGAACTTCTAAGAGTTCTAGCAGGTATGTGCTTGAAACAGTGCCCATTGTCAATACAGGGCTTCCTGTGCATATCTTATCTGTGCCAATCCCTGATATTGTTGATGGTGCTGTTAGCTTCTTCGCAGTATGATGACTGAGTATGCAATTTCATAATTTACAGCTACTGCACTGAATGTTTTGTTGGGCTTTTTTTGTATCAACACCTTCTAGTAATTCCAGAGCTTCACAGTTATTTGCCTTAATCTGTTTAATTGTGGTACTGTGACCTCAAGATCTTCATATGCAAGGAGATGAAAATAGTCAGGGAGCATTTTGTCTTGTAGACGGCTTAGCATTCCTTGAAGAGTTTAAGGAAATTCCTTATCCTCTCTTCCTGAGAAGATGAAAGCACAAAACATAAATCTCAGAAAAGCAATCCCTTGATTTTCTCTTTTTTTTTTTACTTTTTTTTTTTTTTTATTACTATTGCTTCTGCCATCACTATAGCTAGTTACCTATTGAATGCTTAAATCCTCCTTCAGGAAGATGATAGGCTGTTTTGAGTTCAAGCATGCTGTCAGTCAGCAGAGGTTTCTCCACTAGATGTTTGCATTTAATGATTTTACTTAACCCACTGAGAAACATGTCTGAAGGTTATACTCTGTGTTTGAAATAGGACTCCTTTATCTCTGCTTGGATTTGACAGCTACTTGTTCAGCAGCATAAGAGCATTATTTTTTGTTAGTTGTAATTTTTTACAGTATCCTTAGCTTTTTCCTTTTCTTGATACTTACATCTGTGGTATTTTCTACATTTATTTATTATAATTTACTTTGAATCCAAGCTTGTCTTTCCTTTCTAGTACTTAATCTGCCATGGTAGCTTAATTATTAATTTTGTTTTTAACTGAATGTTGGGTTTGGTTTTTCCCCCCCCCCCCAGTCTGGCAGTACTGACTAGCTCCAAACAAGATCACTTCTAGTCCAGCACTGGCTTTGAAATTGCCCAAAGCCATTACGGCCTAATGATTCCATAGGCTCCAATTGCCTGCGTCATTGCTTTCTTTCATAAGAAGCTTTTCCAGAGTCTGCTTAGTTATTTATCTGTCAATGCTAGGCCATTGGATCCACAAGCTTTTTCTATGCTGGGTGTAGCAAGTATGTGAATGTTCATCAGTCTTCCTGGATGCAGAGCTTTGAAAAAAAGGAAATGCTCTTGCACCACTTTAGTTGCTAGCGGGCTCTTGGATCTCCACTGCTTTACTTCTGCCAGTTGTGTAAACTTAGTGTAATTATTTTTGGCATTAGATTGGGTACAGGCAATTTATTTCAAATGCTGATGCCTCAAAGCTTTTGTTGCTTGAATTGTCTCCTGTCAATTTACAGTCACTTCGTTCCTCATGGCACTTTGTAGTCTAACCAACCTATTGAAACTAATGCATTGTATTCAACTATATTATTTTCTGTTAGTTAATGAACTTTAGAAAATGCCCTGTTATCTCCTGACTTCTGTACAGATGTCATGCTGCAGAAATACTATATTGGGAAAATACAAATAACACAGGTGCTGTAGAACAATGAGAATTGTAATGCAGACATATCCAAGTGATTGTACTTAGCTTCTGTCCGGGAGGATTTGAGCTGCATTTACAGCCCTAGACCTGCTGATCCTCTTGGGACTTCTTTGGGCCTAAGTGTTTGTCAACTTCCCACACCTTCCTGTGACGTTTTAAAATGGCATATTTTCATGAGGCCCTAGAATCCTGGTTCATGGTAAGGAAGTAGCCAAGCAGCTTTTTGTTGAGCCGTATTTAGCTCAACTGTATTTAATAAACCCATCCATTTATCTGTTTGTACAGAGTTACCGAAGTCTAGTTCCTGTTTCAGTGGTGCTGAAGCTTACAGACTATCTGCTTTTGGATCATATGATTCGGTTGCTGATAGATGAAAATGTAGATGTCTTTTTTTCAGTTGGAGAACTGCATCTTCTGAAAGATGGGAAGTCTTTCAGGACAGCTTTCTCTAAGCCCAGTAACAGTCCATCCCCATAGTTAAGAAAATGAGCAGATGTGTCAAGAAACCAGGTCTGTCAAACTGAGCTTATGACTGAGCTCTGATGGGAAGGTTGAGGAGATAAATTATTGCCCATAAATATAGATGAGTTTGAGATTCTCAGTGCCTTCTCTGCATTGATTTTCACAGACGTGATCTCATGGGCCTTTGTGCCTGGAGGTGGGAGAAACTAGTACTATAAGAAGATTGAAGAATCTCTGGAGAAATACCGAATTCTTGGCATTAGATGGAATGCTTCTGAGGGTGTTGAGAGAGCTAGGTTATGTGATTGCAAACCAGCTTTCTCTTTGAATAATTGTGGAGATTGGTGTGGGCCCCAGTGACTAGAGAAAGATATGTTGCATCTGTCTTCAGGAAGGGCAGGAAGGTTGATGTGGGGAACTGCGGGCTGGTCAGCTGCACTTTGGTCCCTGAGAAATTGTGGAGCAAGTCTGCTTGGAAGCCATTTCTAGGCATATGAAAGTGAAACCAGTAATTAGGTCTAGCAAGCATGGAATTACCAAGGGTACTTGTCAAGCAGATTGTTCACTGTGGTGGAAATACTACAGCTGTGGTTGAGGAGAGAAGAGCAGTGATGTCATCTACCTTGGCTTCAACAAGGCTTTCACCATGGTATCCAAGAGCATCCTTGTGTCTCATTTGGAATATTACAGTCTGGATGAGACTAGTAGGTAGATAAAAAGATAATCTGGGTCACTGAACTTGAAGAGTCAAATTTGGCAATATTTTATCAGTGACCTGGCACAAGCAGGAATGCACCCTCAGCAAGTGGGTCTTCAGTATGGAGGGTTATGCAGTCAGTATGTTTGAATACATGGCTGCTGTCTGGAGGGACCCAAATTTCTCAAAAGTCATAACAAAAGATAAAACCACCCTTCTGTTATATACAACACGGGAAGAAAAGGGAATAACATAACACCTCTTTCTCAGTGTATTCTTAAATGAAACAAAATCTGCCACGTTATTTGGAGAACCTGAATTTCTACATTCTCCTTCAATGCAGAAATTCATTGTGTGGTGGATATTTCTTTGTGTTTGTAATGAATGCTTTATAGGTTTGTTTTATAAGCTAAAAGTTGAGCTATAGCCAGCCTACATTAGAAAAGGTATCATTTGCAATTATCTAGCTTTTTTACTTTCTACAAATTCTAACCTCATCATTGCAAGTCTTTAGCGAGAAATTTTGGGGTGGACCACTTCTCCTAACTTGATCAGTAACACACTGCTCAGTGTTGTTTAGTTTATTTGGAAGTCTTCGTTTTGTGTTTCTGGATTACATCTGACAATATAACAGTAAAAACATAAAGTGCCACTCCTTTCTGTTGCAGTTACTGAAGACAGACAATGTAGCTGATAATGGAATCACTAATAGTGACATAGCATGTTTACGATATGCTTTTATGGTAGTTTGGGTGGGGTTTTTGTTGGTTGGTTGTGTGTTTGTTTAAAGGAGCATGACCCCAGTTACTGTCTCTTACTCTATCTCACATCAACTTTGTAGAAACTAAAGCCTAGCTGAAAGAAAAGGTGGATAATTAGGAACAACGTAAGTTTTAGATTTGGTGATTTTTTTCTGCCTTTGAGGAATCTGACTCATGTCACATAATATTTAGAGATTGCATGTGAAGTTACGAGCATTTAATGCAAGACATGCTGCTCTTAAATGTGTATCATGCAACTCCATAGAGCAGCTCATGGTTTTAGTTTCTTTGTACAGTATGTGTAAGTACAGTAAGTAACTGTGTTTTGTTTCAGATTATGGAGCTCTGTGGTGCAACGAGACTTGGCTATTTTGGAAGAAGTCAATTTTACATTGCATTGAAACTTGTTGCTGTGGCGCAATCTGGTCTCCCTCTAAGAGTGGAAAGCTTAAATACAGGTAAATCACAAGATCGGGGGGCATTTTGTTGATAGGTGGAATTTTTGTACTTGGCTCAACAGATTCTTGTAGAGTAACCTCGTGTGCTATCTTTTCATACATGTTGCTAGTTTAAAAAAAAAAAAGGTGGGGCGACTGAGGGATTGTATTCTTGCTGTGCCAGAAATCTGAGGTGATATACCTTACTCTTATTCAATAAGTATTGTGTTCATCATGGGGTAAATGAACAACTACTGTTGACTATTGTGTAGGTACAAGTTCGTTCTGTTGATTACTAATGTGAGAACTTGCATTCTATCCTCTGAATAAAGTACTAATAGGCCTAGTGTGAATTGCAAGGAAAAGAATGCAATGTTTGCAGGCTTTTGTGGTTGCTGAGTTTATGAAGCCTTGATTGCAGCAAATGAAGGGTCATCTTTTCTAAAGTCATCTTGCTTCTCACCTGATAGTTTTCTCCCTTCTTAGAACAAATATGAAGATTAGTGGCTTAAAATTTTTCTAGTGAAAAAAAGCCTGACCTATAAAAGATCTTTGAAGTCTGTTATCAACCAAAACACCTGTTATCCTACTTTTCAAAGGTCAGCTGTGGTGTGGGTAGTGAAATAAGAACAGGAGAAAGACTTGCTCTAGGAAGATGATTCAGAACAGTAGAAAGAGCTTTGATATAAGGCTTTACTGTAGCCTTCTGAGTGACATAAGTGTATGTATGTCAGTGTTGCTCTGTAAGAGGAAAAGAGATTTAGAAGAGTTTTAAGCCAGTGTAGCTCTTTGAAGCATAGTATAAAACTCACAATTTAAATATCTTCAAACCACAGCTTTGCATTAAGGCGACTTCCCTGGTAGATTTTTTTGTCTGTAGAATCAGTGTTATGATATTATTTATAAATGCTAGTAATTAAAAGAAAGCTTAGGTTTTTGTGTCTAAAAGAGTATAGATTAAACAGAGTAGTTAAGGAGACTATGTCAAAAACATTTTCATAGGACTGAAGCATTTGACAAATAAAAATATAAAAAAGACAGGAATCATCCTGTATACTTTCACAGTTCTGTTTATTCTAGGTTCACACACAGTATGTGCAGTATGTGCTGCTTTCATGGGATGGGGTTTTTTTGTAGCTTTTTGGAAAAGTGCATAGTTTCAGTCAATGTTTTGCTGGTACTCAAATTCCTTTCTGCTCATAAGCCACCCTATGTTTATAAACCGTTTATCAACTGGTGAGTGTTCCCAAGTCTGAAGCTTCAGCAAGTTGTAACAGAATGCCCTAGAATCAGAAATCTAGAAAAGGGAACTTTGACTTTTAATATGCAGTAGAACTGAGACTTCATATAACAGTTGCAGGATTTCTCATCAAATGCTCATTGAAGAAGGCAAAGACTAAAATCCAAGTATGTGGTGTTTTTCCCAGGATTTTTACATGCTTGGCTTTATTTTAATGCAAAATACCTTAACTGAAAGGAGTTTTTCTATTAAAATACCCAACGAACAAAAACAACCAAAAACCAAACAGATGAAATTTGAAAGAAGGAATTGAAATGAAACTACAAAATTGATTCCAAAATACAGAACATGTTGCTGTAAAAGTAGCAGCTTTTGGAACTTCTATAATGGGATGCATTTCCTTGTTTCGTGACAATACTAGAAATACTTCTAATGGCTTCTGAACTTCTAGGAATAATTTTCTATAACTGGTTCCAAAACTGCTAAATACAACAAGTACAATTGACAGAACATTTATTTTTACCCTAACTGTTTTTAGCTTTGGTCGTCTGTTGCCTTGGTTGCAGTGGTTCCAGGTCCTACCTATGAAGTTCCTTGTCCTAGGATGATTCAAGTGGTGGTGTAGCAGCTACTAAACAGCTAAAAATACAGCAGACTGAAGACTTAACAGTATGATTCTGAACTTGGGTTACCTTCATTGTGAAAACTGGGACTCAAGAGCCTGGCCAGCTGGGTTCTGCCCACAGTCCATCTCCAAGAGATGTCAAAGGGGAACTGTTAAAGCCATCCAAATTAAGCTATGTGCTGTTTCACTCTTCAAAGTAAACATTTTAAATTGGTTCAAGCTTATTTTAGGACATCTACTTTTTAGCTCTGCATTCTGTACATGATTTATTCAATAGCTTTCTTAATGTTATTCACTCTCCTATCTTGATATCTTCTCTTCTTGTTTCTGTGTGCCTCATCCACTGTGTGTCTCTTCAGTAGCCAGGAAGCTTGCTTTATCAGACTTGCAGAGTGGAGACTGCGCTCAAATTTTGTGTACTAAGTCCATCCAACACAAGTGCCATCCAACTGATTCTTAGTTAACTAAATGCTTTTTTGATTACTTAGATGTGCAGTGCAGTAAAAATACTGTCTAAAAACACTCTTTAGATACTATGCTACAAGCCTCTAAATCTGTTTTTACTTTGCTGTCCCATAAAATTTTCCATCCAGGAAGCTAATTATTAAGAAATTAATGAGTGGTGTCTATTTCAAAATAATGTTTATTTTCCAAGTATGGAGTACAGATTTTGGTGGAAGAAAACATTAACAAAGATGTGGACATGAGAAGTACGGAGAACTTTCTAATTTATTCACTGTCAAAATTTAATTCTATTTATAACAGCTATTGCATTTATAATTGAGGGATTCTGAAGGGTAACAAATATTGTAGTGTTGAAATGAGGCTTTTTTTGCTGTTATGAGGGAAAGACAGAGAGAAGAGAGGTAAAAATGATAGATTTTGTTTGTCAATGTCAAAATTTAGTACGGCAAAACAAATCTATATTTGTCTAGTCTTGGTTTTAAAGAAGACCATCAAAAGAGTATTTTGTGTTCCTTTTGTGCCCTCTATTTTATTTTTTTGTGAAATAGTGCTAGATATCTCATGCCAAAACCTTGTATCGGAGCAACCAGTTCCCCTTTCCTTCTGTCAGTTGGATGATCTAGTGTCTGTTTATCCCTTATTTTGCAAGTGTATAAATTTTCATTTTTATGCAGACACTTTTTTTACTTGCTGGCTGTAGTTCACTATTCAGCTACAGGAGTAACTTCCCTAGTGAAACATGGGGTACAATGCTAACATGAAAATTGGCACCTAGGAATGAGGAAGCAATTAGGAATCACTTTAACATGTTTCCATGTGATGGGTAACCATAAATTTAGCAAAGAGGCTGTGTTGCATCCTCCATCTATGTGATGAAAGCTCTTTAAAGGCTTGTTTAATTGTGTTTAGTGAACAGAGGCTTAAGTCAAGAATTTATATTCTTACTGTAGTGTTGTTCTTTAATACTGGATACATAAAAATGTCTTTGGATGCATAGGTATTGAATACGATGGGTTCGAACAACACTTGTTCAAATACAAATCTGTTTAATTTTTATGTAATAAAGTGTATGTGATTTCACCTCATATATTAACACAGTTGGTAGTAACACTGACTCATTTTCAGTACCGAAAGTAATTGATGTAAGCAGTCAGAAAGAGAAGTTAAATTTGAACCTTGCTTGTAAATTTGTGTTGGAAAAAATATTTTCCAAGTAAGCTGTACAGCAAATTTGCATTTTATTTTTATTCACAGTGGACTGGTATGAAAGCTGTGGTTGGCATTCAAAAGCAATAGAAATCTTGCACTTCGAAATTGAAGACTTGCATAGCCTCATTTTTGTATCAGACCACTCTGAACTGTGATACATAAAGCTAAGGACCTCCTAGTATTTTGTAGAAACTTTGCTTTATAAGTGTTAGTAACAAAGCAAGGTGATATTGGAATGTTTCAGTAAAAAGCTGATTTATTTTCTATCATAGAAAGGCATACACAGATGTGTTTAAGCAATACTTGCTGTTTTTGTAATAAGGGTAGATTTTATCTGTTGTAAATAGAAACATGACATCAGGTCACTAAAAGATGATGTTGAATATACTGTAGTATTTTATCATTTATTTTGCTGGTGAACCATGTGAAGACTCTTTAATTTTATATCCGTGCTAGAAACGGTAGATATTTTTTAAATCACACTTCAATAATTCAGTGTTGGCAAAACTAAGAAAAAATGAGCTAAATCCAGTTTGACTGCTACTGCATTAATGCAGATTTGTAGCACAAAACTGTTATGGAGCTGTGTGAAGTCCTCTTTGTATACCAAAACCAGATCTTGGGCAGCAGAATTGTGAAGTATAATGCAAAAAGGGTATTTGCTTTTTTCTCCACTGGCAGATGTCGGCTTAACTATAGCATCAGTCTCAGTGTTTAACTGAGGCACATGTGAAATGTTAACTACAAAATAGAACTGTATTTTTATTTTTAAGCATCATACTTCTGTATAGTAAATGGCCTGCTCTATTTTTTTTTTGTTTGGTTGGTTTTTTTAACAGTAAAGGACCTCCCTCTTCCCAGATTTGTTGTGTCAAAGAATGAACAAGAATCAAGACACACAGCCTTGTATTCTTCAGATGCTGATAACCCAGCTTCATATTCAGGTGTGATTCCACCGCCACCTGGCAGGATACAAGTCAAAAAAGGCTCTGTGAGCCATGATGCAGTTCAGCAACGTACGTCAACTGATCAACAGGTAAGTTAACTTAAAAGATGAAATGAGGCTTTTAACCGCTACTTTGCTGCATTGGTGTCAATTTGATAGGACTTCTAAACTTTCTTGCTTTCAGTACAGTTGCTTAAAAAAAATAATCATACTGATATATGTTATACATGAACACCGCATTGGCTTCTGAAATACTTGCATGTAGGAGGTGTTTTTTATGAAGTTTTGTAATCTGTGTTTAAAATATTGGTGGTGATGGACAGAGAATTGAGACAAAAGAAAACGTGCAAGATATCATAGCAAATATCAAGTTGTAATCATTCTATTAACACCTCATTTATTAGAGAGTTCCCATCAGCTTCCTGGTCATTGGAACAGTGGTATTGAATGCCATGTAAGAGTACATTTCTAGTCCTGCAACATGCTCCAGTACCTTTAAATCTGAAATACTTTCTTTAGAAGAAAAAAAATTAATTAAAAATATTACAGGTACTTTTCTCTGCCTTACATTTTATTGTTCAGTTATTTATTTGAGACATTGAGAACCAGAAATAACAGGCAGAAGTTTTCATGTAGCTTTTTATTGTGTTCTAAAAATGAGAAAACTGTTTCTTTTTGCTCACTGTTTCTTTCATCTTCAGCTACAGGATATCTGAATAAGTAAAACCTGTAAAATGCTTACAATTGTGTGCATCCTCATAACTGGCTTTTCTTTTTTCCATAGTCATTACATTCTTTCTGTGCGGAAATCTTTTCCGATTGTCTTCTACAAGCAAGAACAATACAAATATTCAATACAAATATTGAACTTTGCTGGGTGTACTTGTGTCTGTGCATAACTGTTGAATGACCTGTTTTCTTTCCCATGGTATGCTCTTTCTGAGCATGTTTCTAATGAATTGAGGAACTTAGAAACATCCCTTAATCTCTCTGGGAATCAAGAATAGCTCATAAACATTTATTAATCTTTCTGGGAATAGCTCAGACTGATCCAATATAAAGAAAAAGCAAATTAGCAGAGGTCATCCATAATCAGTGTTTGGCTGCCACTTCCTTTCTCACAAACTGGAGATGGGGACTGTAATTGAAAGGAGATCTGAAGATAGTTTGTCATTGTCTAGTTTTGGGTAGGTGTGTTTGACAGAGCTAGAGCTCCCAAGTGCTTCACGAAGAAATCAACAATCACAGATCTTGATCTGATGATGGGGTTTAATTTAGTTGAAATAGTGTTTTATAAGCTTCCATCATGGTGTTGAGTTTTAGAGAATAGCTGTAATTTGATACAGGAATATATATTAATGTAACAACAACAAAAAAAAATCTGGTGTTTTGAGGGCTTCAAGTTCTGTATAGAGAAGCCACGTATTCATAAAGCATCCAGGGCATCCATGAATATGTATTCAGATTTAATTCCTGAATTTTGTCTGATAGAAGCAACTTGGTGTCTCTTTCACACAAGTCTGTATGGGATCATCAGACTAAAGAAGTGTGTAAGTCCTTTGAGAGGTCTGACCCAGAAAAGAGACTTGGAGCAAATGTAACGGACAACACAGCATTGACTCCAGCAGTTTTAAGCTGGAGTCATGGCTTAGAACATCAGGGAAGTATTGTCTGATTTTTGCACCCTGTTGTATAACTGCATTTTCTGTGGCTAATTCTACGTTTCTGACTGTACGATGAATGCATTCAAGCATCCTTCTTGTCCCAGTCTAATATGTATTTATTCAAACACCATGTTAGAAGTTGAGCCGAGGTTTCTTGCTTAACGCACAAATACTCTAACTGGTTTATTTTCCAAAAGATGGATAGAGGGTTTATTCATGTTTCCATAGAAATTTCTGATTCAGTTGTCTTCACCTGGAGATACCAGTCAGATATGTAAAATCTAGAAAGAGCTTCAGACTGAGTTCTCATTATATACCACCTCTTTCAGTGATGAGGCTGAGAAGAGCTGAAGCCTGGGAAGTAAAGTACAGCATGTCATTTTCCTAGGGATCACCATTCTTTCTGGAGGAATTTAAGTGTCAAAGTTAAGCTTGGGTATTTCATTCTTAGAACTTGTCATGTAGCTGTTAGATACTCCTTTAGTGGGAGTGGGTTATTTTTGGGTTGGGGTTGTTTTTTTTTTTAACTGTTTACTAGCTTTGATACCCCTAGCACTTCAAAATACATTTAGTTCATAAAATACTCTGGCTGAAATATTATTTGTATGATAGGTTATCTTAATCTTCAAAAATGAGGTTCATTCATGTGCAGCTTTTCATATTGGCAAGATTTGTCATGCATAGTTTAATATCTTATAATTAAAAATAATATATGTAAAAAGAATTCACTTAAGGTACTGTCTACTGAAATGTTCTATCTAAAACTGTTTGTTTATCAGTGCATTATTTTGGCAGTTCATGTCAGTGAGCTTCACTTGGAGGCAGGGTGTCAGGAAATGGTAATAAGGTTGTGTTTTGAAAGAGCAGCTGTAAATGAGGTTGTCTTTTAAAGTTGAGTGTGAGCTAAGTTCAGTAGTGTCCTTTTGGTTTTTTTTTTGTGGTGGCATTTTTAGTTTAGAATGGCTAAGTACTATGAATATAGGACTGGCCATAAGTTTATATCTTATGAACATCACTAGTGTTAATAGAAGATGACTGAAGTCACATCCAGCTGTCATGGAGGCTGCAGAACTGATTCTAAGAGTCAAGCCAAATAATGAAAGATGTCTTCATTCACTAGATGGCATGTTCACTGCACATACTAGTGAAGATAAAGCATTGAGAGAAATTACCTTTTTTAATGATGAAAATAATAGAGGCTGAGTAGATTTGAACACTTCTGCTGACACGTGACATCTGTAGGAGCAGTTCAGTTGACGTAGGTATGTTAAACAGGATATATATTCATATCTCTACCTTGCTGGTAGCAACTATTTTACTAAAAATGTTAATTTAGGCCGATTTTGAGAATCTAGATTCCACTGAGTTCTTGTGCTTTTTTTTTTTTTTTTAAATAAATCCTCCTACTAGAATTGGGAGTTGTCATTGTACATGGAAGCTTGTTTGGCTTGTTTTTTCTGGGTTTTGTTTTTGTTTGGGTTTTTGGGGGTTTTGGGGCCTGTTTTGTTGTTGGTTTTATTTTTTTAGAGACTAAGACAAATATGCTGAAAAGAGGAAGAAGCAGCAACGTTTAGATTAGGAAGTATTTTCTTTCTACTGAAAGTAGTTTACAAGTGACTAAATGTTCTCAATATCAGCCAGTATCGTCAGTATTGTCTTGAATGTTTTGTGTTTTGTTAAAGCCAAAAAGCAAATACTTTTTCTGATGTTTTTAGTGTGATCCAGATGTTGATCAGGTACTGCTTTAGGATACTTGTGCCCGGCTTTCCCTTTTTTCCGGGGGGGGGGGGGGGGTGTCTATTTTTAATAGGTGTTTAGGCTCTAACAGCTGAAATATGTATCTGACCAATAGTCATAGGCTGAAACATACTATATCTTGCTGAAAACAAAAGGTGAAGCTGAAGGTACTCATCCAACTACATGTGCATTTAGCATAATACTGTCACTGTAGATTATATTGATTTATTGCCATGTAAGTGCAGCCTTGGGAGGGGACAGCTCAAATCTGGCACCTATAAAAGTCAAAATTTGATGGTTTCAACTTTTAACTGTGTGAGAAGTTGAAGGTTTTACCAAGTAGTCCATTTCTGTTTGCTTCTGTTTTATGGATTGAACAGATAATTCCAGGTAAAAATATATCAGGTATGAAATAAAAGAACTGGAAAAGACCTCATGTTATTGAGTCTAACCCTCTATTATTGTGCGAAATTGTATTAGATAATGATTTTTTTTTTTTTATAATCAGAGGTCTTGAGGTCACAACCTTTTATTTACACTGGCCATGCTGGGGAAGACTATTCCAGAGCCTTAACAGGAACATAGTGGAATATTATTAGGAATATGGTGGGAATTGCCACTTAACTTAGATCAGGTAATACCTGCTCTTTTAACAGCTTTGTCCTTAGTATTTGCTGCAGAACACCACCAGTATTTACTAGAAAACCACTGTATTCCCCCTCAGCTTTGTTTTGCTTGACAAAACAATCCAGAGTCTCAGTTCCGTCTCATAGTTACCAGTAATCCTCATAATCCTTCTTTGCCTTTGATCCAATTTGAATCTGTTCTTATTGAAAGTATTTTACCAGATTTGTATTTCTTCTTCCAAATGAGATCTTACCAGTATTTTCTAGGGTGTTTCCTTCCTTCTGCTTACTCTATTTCGCCTCATACATGTTATCAGCTGTGAATAAAGCAAACCTGTCATAGTTGACATACTGTAACGGTCTGATAGTTGACCTGCGCATCCAGTCCTCTGTTTTCAGCCGATTGATTGTCATTATGAACTTTGGTATTAATTTCCACTATGCAAGAAACTAAACTGTATTTTTATATTTTAAACTCAGTAGTTTGTTACCTGTGTCCCAAAAGGAATTCATCCCTCTACGTCCTTAATGTTTGTTGTCAGAATTCATCAGCGTGCTACACAGTGTGCATAATCAGTTACCTAAAGTATCAAATTAGATAATTTCCCAAATCAGTCATTCAGGAGCATTATTAGAGACTTGTCTTCGATCCCATAGTTCCCATTCTAATAAAGTCCAGCTTTGCTGTTTCTGTAGGCAGTTATTTTGCACCTTAGATTCTTCTATTAATATCCCTGCTGTTGGAATTACCTTGTACGGCACCCCACTGAAGTATGCTGTAGTTCAGGTTAAATGTTGTGCAATTCTTTTGTCTAGAAATTCAGAAAAACAGTATCAGCAACTTAAGTAAAATTTCCCATCCTGTGGTTGATCCCTTTTCAATTTGTGTCTCTGGTTTTAATTGCTATTCTTCAAAATCTAGTCTAAAACCTTTCAAACTGTTGAGGTCAGACTAATAATTTTGTAATTGGCTGAACCACACACCCCTTCTCCAAAAACATACAGTGCTGCATGTGAAGAAGTTCACGTTGAACTTCGGACTATTTTGTTCTTCAGTATGAATGCTATTTGATTACAAAAACATGGGTTCTGCAATGCAATTACCATCTCTAGCATAATCTTTCTTCATGATGGATCTGTTCCCTGACCCTTATGCAGGCTGTGTGGTATCAGGACCTGGATCACAACACCCTTAGAGCTACCCTTCAGATACCATGTCTGGCTTCATTGTCTCTGGAATTCTCCTTAAGAGGCTTTCTTCTGGCCTGAGGTGTGAGATCCAGGAAAAGGTTTATAATCTCATTTGACTCATGTATGCTTGCAATGCCCTTTTGAGGTTGAGATCTCTCGAGAATTGCTTTAGCACAATATTGTGTTGCCTAATGCCAGTTTGTTTGACTTACCCTTACTAGGGTTCTTCTTTTAGAGCCATATGTTCTATCACCTTTTTTTAATTAACATGCTGGTTTTAGTAACTGCTTGTCAGTTCAGAAAAGTCCCAAATTCTGAGTTCTTTGTAGTGTCTTGGTCTTGTAATTCCAGTTTGACAAAAATCATACTTGTTTTAAAATTTTGTAATGTTTTGGGGTTTTTTAATTAAGATGGATTACTTAATTTTTGCCTCTTAGTTAGAACCTTATTTTTCTGATTAAGTTTTTGAGAAGAATGTTCTTAGTAGTTTGCTTTAACATGAAAATATTTAGTAGTTACTAACTATTTGTTTCAATATGCTTTTAGTTAGATCAGTTTTCTGGAATAATGTAAAGAGGAAAAATAAATGTCTTAAGATAGCAATTACAACATTATGGTTTTTACTATGATTTTTATTGAGGTTTGTTTGAAAATGCTAAAACTGCTTATCAAAATAAAGTTTTAATAGTAGCTGATTTAATAAATGATACATCAACTACAGTATGCAGATGGTGAATAAAATTGTTAAAGTTCCCAAAGAGATTAGGTGGGATTTTTTTAAACTTTTGTTAAAATTGGTGAAACTCCAAGTTGCTGAGTTTTAAGTAACCCTGATTAGGCAAACTGCTGTAGTTGTTACATGTTAGGATTTTGAAGAGCAATTAAGTTAGGTTCTGTATCCTGATACTCAGGAAAATCTGATCCCAGATATTTTAGGCTTCCAAATCAGTTTCTTTTATTGACAAATTGAACAGATGGAAGTGAACAGTTCTACTTCCTGAGCTGCAACATATGCTCTCAAACTCTCAAAGTGCTCCTGGTTGTAAGAGTGTATGTTGCAGCTGAGGAACAGAGGTGCTTCTAATGAACAAACTGCCTCTGCTTACTAAAGTGTGAAGCTCAATGCAGATTTGAAGTGGAAACTTCATACAACAAACCATGCTTTTTAGGCATGAGTATGTGAAAATGACAGCTTCTTACCCACTGCAAAGGCAGATACATAGTTGATGTTAACCTATACATAAGGGGTGAATGAACCTATATGCAACTGCAGTTTCAGTAAATACCTACTCACTGTGTTTTCCCATGACTACTTTGAATGAGTCAATGTTTCTACAGTTCTATATCTTCTCAGCTTGCATATCCCTTCTTTACACTTCTATTGAGCCATCAGTATTTTGTCAAAGCTGTTATTTTTATATATGTGTGTGTGTATATGTATTCTAAGCTTCTAGTAAGCTAGATCAATAAATGCCATGAGTGGTATATGCAAGTAACTGGGATTGCACAAGGGAAAGATGGTGCCACAGTAATGCTGTCTAAATTTGGGTTAAGCTCTTTTGGGAATGTGTGTATTGTAACGATAGTAAAGCTGAACACGTGACCTAACTCTCTTCTAGAAGTTTTTGGATGTCCGAGTGGGTGACATGCTTTTGTTCTCTTAATAATTTTGGAGTCTGTAAGCTGAAGCTCCAGATCGATTCTAGGAGATGTGTAAATGTTCAGAATTCTGGTACAAAGTTGACTGTAACATTGCTTGTACTTCTCATGGTCTGATTACTGTTATTACGTGCTTCATAGAATTACATGAACCACATGTAAAGTAAACATTTAGAAGACTTGAAGTTGAGGATCACATTTAACAGTTTCTTCCTATGCCTTGAGCATAAGTTAGATGGAGGCTTACTGAAGAGTCACCATTGTCAGCTTCATTAGGGCAAGGCTGCTTTGTGAGGTCTGTGTGTCAAGACTTAATGTTCACATGCAGTTACTCAAGTAGAGTGTGATTTCCTTTAGGTAGACTGTCGTACGTTTCTCTGCCTCATGTTTTCTCCTGTGTCATCTGACTTGCCAGAGTAAGAGTACTAGAGTAAATGAATAGCATCTGTGACCAAATGTAGCTTTCTTTTGGTTTACTTATGGTATTTTGTCTAAAAATTCAGATATCCTTCAAATCTTGTGTGATAAAAGATGGCTTGTATAAAAGCTAATGGAAGAGGAAGTTTTTCATTGATTTCAGTGATTCGTCATCATTGTTCTCCTAGTACCTGTCACAGTATGCTAAGTGGACTAACCATTCAACCTTGGTTCTAGCTTCCAGCCTGCACATGGCACTCTGGATACTCTGGCTCCTCTCCTTCTTGCCCTTATGTACCCGTAAGGGTAAGAATGTATCGTCGTACAAAAATTTCTTGTCAAGTAAGGTGGTAAGAGGAGGGATTTTCAGGCAAATTCGAGAGAGACATGTGACTGCAACAAAAAAACCCCCAAACTTGAACTGTTGGAGGTAGTATAGAATAACAGTGACTTCGTGCAGTCAGCTGGCCCTGGAATTAAAAGTTGAAGTGAATTAATACTGCTCTCAGCCACTTTGTAATACTTCTTACAAATTCGCATGGACATTATTTAACTGCTTTGAATGGAAAATTGAAAATCTTGTGACCTACGAACTCACTTAAGGAAATCAGAACTTCCAGGAAATTCCTCAGTTGCAGAATTAACCCGGCCTAGCCCTGTATCCCGGGAAATGCAAATATCAGAGAGGAAAAAAAAGGTGAAAGTTTACGTCAACACATTAGAAAGTAACCAGTCATCATGGCCCTAAAACTTTGTTAGTATGCAGGTAGTGGTAGTGTGTACCTTGCTTGGAGAAAAGCTTGTTTATGGCACTTCCTCACTGACTCTTGGACTCTGCAGATGCAATATTTATTAAAAAGTATAATGGCTTTTGAGTATTCAGCAAAGTAAACCAGTTCAGTTTTGGGCATCATGGGGAAGTCTGCAGTCAGTTTAACTGTTGGTGCTTGATTGTATGTTAACAGTTGTTAACATAAAGTGCCAGACTTTTTTTTTTTTGGTCTGTTACTGAAACAGATTTTGTGATTTAGCTTTGTGTTTACTTTTCAGGAAACTGGGAATCCAAGCTTTGCTTTCTCATAGAACTTGCTTTCACTAATAAAGTTTAGTTCCATTTGGGAGATCTGACAAACAGGAATTTCAAAAGATCTGGATATAGGGAGGAAATTGCCTTCTACTATATAAATATTTTGTATGATATAAATGATTTTTTGTTTGTATTTTATTTGAAGTGGATCAATCTGAATGTCTTGTGAGAACTGATTCCAGGTAGAAATTGCACATGCGATTCTCTGTTTTCCTACCTGTTCAGGGTGAATACAGTACAATATGGGATTAAAGAGAAGCTGAAGCCTTAACATCAGGGCAAAACTACTTTGTAATTTGTTCAGCAGAGAAGTATATGCTGGATGGCATCATTCTTTAAAAAATGACATCTATGTTTTTGCATATTTTAAAAAAAAAAGTGGCCTGTCTAGTGATTTTTTAAAAAATGTTTAATTATGGTTTTTTAAATTAACTGATTGTGAATCACTTGATGAAAATTAGATATGATAATAAGTTGTACAGTAAATAATCTTTTTCTTTTGAGACCTGGGTTCAAAGGTAACTTATCACAAGTGAAAATAATAGCTTCCTTTGTAGCCAAGCCATTTAACACAGCATTGCTGTTTTCTTAAGAATGCAAAGTTTAAAATATATTAGATGACATTGTGTGAAGTGAATGTGTCCAGTCCCAGTCATACTGTACCTGACTCCTCCTGTTCCCTCATTTTAATAAGTACTAAAATTTCACTCTCTATAATGAGACTTTAACTGCAGTGATGGTTGTTCCTAGAAATAATGGTTTTAGATAGGCTTTTATGTTTTTAGTTATTTAGTAAAAAACTTAAAAGGTTCCTTTGTTTTATTAGGAGTCCACATCTCCAGTTGTTTCACCACAGCAATCCCCACCAACCTCTCCACATACATGGAGGAAGCACAACCGCCATCCCAGCGGAGGGAATAATGAACGACCTCTTGCTGGACCTGGGCCTTTTTGGGCTCCATTTAGTGAAGCACAACCAGGTATAAATGTCTTCTGTTATGCTTCAGCTGTAACCCAAAGTTGTGAAATTCTTCAATATATTAAATGAGTCCAGGGCAGTTTATCTTTGTGTTTTCCAGTCCTGGAAGCTTTCTTGCAGATTCAGATGTTCATGTTGATGGCAGCACTTTGGAATCTGTGGTCTTGCATATGGCAGATCCATTTCTTAGTGTGGTATGGGAAATGCTTAGAATTTGGAGGGAGGGAAAGAGAGTATGAAAGCTTCCCAGTGGGAAGTTTTCTAATACAAATCTGGCTTCCTACTGAAATTGTGCAGGAACTGTTAGTATACCCAAAAGCATGGGGAGCTCAAGCAAAAGCAGCAGATAATGTATTGTTTGTTTGAATTATGTTTCTGGTAGATTAGATGAGTTGTCAGAACAACTAATTCTCTTTTTTTTTTTTCTTTCTTTATAAAGTTTGTAAATGTAACCAAAGTTACCATATCTCTGATCTGTTGAGGTAGAACCACTTGTTTCAGTAAAGATTTTCATCCTTTATTGTTCTTCATTTATCATGAAGACCCTCCCTGTTCTTGTATTTCTGTGCTCAGATTAAAAAGTTTTTCCCCCTTGATACCTCCTATTCCAAAAAGTTCCATTTTCTTTTCTGATATCTGATAGAGGTAATATATTTGGAAACAGCAGAGGCATTCTAATTCAGGTTCTGGTTTTGATGATACTGCCAAGTAATATGTTGCATTCTGTAGCTTGTAGTTCCAAATGGAACTGCAGTTGATTGGTTTACTTCAGTTACGCTATTCCATAAATGGATTTGTTACTTTTAAATTTATTGTCATTCTGTAGTTACAAGCATCCATGCAGGACCAGGGATTCTGTTGTTAGAATTGGTTGGATAAGGAAATAAAACTTAAATGAAATGGGTTGTATATAGAGGTTTATGGCACTGTCTTGAATGCTGTTTACTAGTAAGTGTCAGACAACTTAGAATTACAAAGGGGGAAAAAAAAAAAGATTGCTAGTGTCTCATTGCATTTGTAATTACTTCTAAGGGTTTCGTCCAGGCATTGTGATTTGGGGTTTTTGTTTGTTTGGGGCTTTTTGTTTGTTTTTGTTTGTTTCCCCAGCAGTCAATTTCTTGACTTTGTTTTCCCGCATAGTTCAGTTGATCTATTTTTCTTGCAAGCTGAAATAGAAGTTTGTTTGGTTACCCACTTCTAATTTGTGAGGGTTTTTTAACTTATGAAGTCAAGGACTCTGGGAAAGTCTGTGAACTTCCTACTGTTGAAGAGTTCAGTATGGTTCTCTTAAAAATAAAGGTGTAATACCATGTTAACATTTTAGTTTGGCAATGCTTTCTTTCACTGTGACATGTAATGGATAAATCTTTCAGTAGTAGTCTGAAAATATTTCTGCACTAGCTCAGTATTTGTATTCTTTACTGAAACACATGTGTAGCGTGTTTAAAATAATTCAGAGATACTGTTACAGAAGGAATGTCTGCTTTGCCAGTGCTAAGGATAGAGTGAATTTTCATATGTTAGCTTAACAAAAATTGTCATCCTGATTCAATATGGGTGATTCTTTTTGCACTGCAAGTGATTAATTATTCCTTTGAATTTCATCTGCTGTAGACAGTTTCACTCCCTACTCTTGAGCCCACTTTTTAAAGACAGTATTTTATAGAAAAATTATGTCCTGCTAACATTTTGGTAGCCAACAGTCTATCTGGTTGTACCTTTTTTTTAAGATGAGCTTGCAGTGCTGATTTTGATTCCAGTGCAAGATGTTCTTGAGAAATCAGGTAATTTGCCATGTGTGTGATATTATTTCAGTAGGATCTGAGGCAGCAGTATGCCATTTCACTTGTGATCCAAGAAAAATAAGAACCCAGGTCTCTACTTGTATCTCATGTTATGTGGAGTATTGTCTGAGGGTAATGGGATTGTCAGCTGAAAGCATGGAACCTCAAATGTGAGAATGTCTTTGGGTCTGATAATAGACAGAATGTTGCCTTAAACCAGAAGGATAAAAATCAAAACAAATTTTGTTTGTTTGGAGAAATATATGCTTAAACAGAAAGATTCTGACTTCTGCACAGTAAAGACATTCCACTGCATCATCATACTCCCACCATGAATAAAATTAAATAGTGCTTTTGGTATCAAATTGGGCTGTAAAATAGTTATTTGATAATGGCTTGGTGGTGGTTTTTAAAAATCCTACACCTTGTTTTGAATCAGAAATCTTAAGCATAATTTAGTTTATTGAGGAAGAAAACCTGCTCTTATCTCAAAAGAACAAAATCATTTGTATTTTACAGATTTTTGTTTGCTACTGTGTTGTCCAGCAATTCAGTTGGGATCATGTTAGTGATGCTTCAGCTGGACTCTGAGGCACTGTCATGACTAGCTCAGTGTGCTTACACTGACAAAATCAGAAGCCAAGGCTTCTTACCATCTTTTTTTCAAGCTGGTTTGTAGAGAGTGCCCCAAAGAGCGCATAGATTTTATTTGAATATCAGAAATTAAAAGTTCAGTGACAAACACTGATCACCTGTGTTGAATGAAGTTTCTAGTTGGTTCAGGTCTCATCCTTAAATGTCAGAGTAAATTCTATTAAAACTTGAGTCTCTCAAGCCTTCCAGGTGTCTTTATCAGTTTAAGATAAAGCTGTTCAAAAAAATCTTGCTATGCCCTACTTCTGGCTTGCATCACTGATCTAGATCAGTCTTCATAGAATAGCACAGCAGATGACTTGAACCCCTTGTAGAAAACAGGACTGTATGTGAGATTAAAGCTTCCTCTTAGTTAGAAGAGGGGAAGGAAAAATACTTCATACTTGCATCTTTTCAGTTCATTTTGCACCACAGCTTCAGCTGCTAGAAGGGTGCTGACAGTAACAAATTTGTGAGAAAGACCCTTTTCCTGACTTCAAATGATAGTTGAGTGCCATGTCAGAATAGAGGTTAGAAATCTTTATTACCTTGTAAGTAAGTCTGTTTGGACTGGAAGCAAAGAAGAATATTTATGTTGATAGTATCCAAATAATGATTTCAAACTAGGAAAAAAATCTGAGGTCTTCTGTTCAGTTACAGGTTTTCTTTACTTCTTAGCTTTCTTTGGCATCACATCAGAATTCTGTTTTGATATCTGAATATGTATGAGAACTTGCAGTACTAAGCCACACTTCTTTCTTTTCCTTACTATTGAGAGATTTTGCTGCAGTTCATGAAATCAAGAACCAGAAAACTTCATGGACAGAAGTGGAACGTATCTGCTGTTCTAACAGTTAGCTTGTTTCTTTTGAGTCTTGAAATACTTACTGCTCTTGCAAGGGACTTGAATAGACCTTTGTCTCCCAGTTACTGCTTCAATGGCTGTTGATAATTAGCCTTGTTACAAGTTAAAGATTATTCTTACCTGGACATGATTATTCAGGGAGGGAAGAGTTCTACAGTATTTTATCTTATTGCTAAAATTGTATTCACCTTCTGATTTTGTTTAATCACAAATTGTTTCAGAGAGCTCTTTCTGGTTTACAATTTGAAAACTTATTTCTCTTGAGTAAACCCACATTTGTATAGTTATTGAAAAGTACAGTCTACTTGGATGTTACCTAGATAGACCATTTCTTACACTTATATTTGTAGCTTAAAGTGAGGAGGTAACTTTTCTGCCCCAGGAGATGAGAACTTTTTCCACAAGTTATCAATATGTTGTTAAGATACACAGTCTGGAGGAGGAGAGCAGCCACTGAAATGAAAGCAAGATCTTCACACTAAACATAGTGCATTAGACTTCACCACCTGGTTCAAATCTGATAATCGGTCTTAGGCCTACTCATCATTCAAAGTGCTGATAACATTGTTAACAATCTCTAATTCAAATGTCAAATAGATATGATTTTAATTATTTGAGAATTAAGCTACTGGCTGGCGGCAGTCCAGGAGTATGGGGGTAAATTGAGGTGTTCACAGTTACTAGTGATATTTCTCCAGAGTTCTCTAGCCTTCCCATCTTGTGTCCTAAAACATTGCATTGTAGATTGAATAACAGGAAGAGTAAAGCAAGAGTATTCTTGCTGGAACTGTTTGAACAGAGTTCTTGTATTCCATGTAAATTGCCTAGAAGGTATGACAGTTTGGTGCTACTGCCATCTCCATGGCTGTGAAAGTACTGCTTTGGAACAGGTGCTGTGCTAAGGGGTATACAGTACTAATACTAGACAAGTTGTTGGGAGAAGTAAAGGTGGAGTAAACATATATGGTTAGTAATAGTGTTGGTGTCTGAGAGGCAGAGAGTCATTGTATCACAAGTAAAATTTGTGTGTGTCATATCCATGGGAGAGACTGAAGAACTTGACTGAATCTTACTGTCTGTTAGTCCTGAGCTGAGAGAGACCGGGTGGAGACAGACTCTGAGCTTTTCAGCATGTTTCTTTCTAGTGTTTTAGTTATGCCAGCTACTGAAGAAGAATCCAAGGCAAAAAGCATTGTAAAACTCCTTGCCTTTATTCTCAGCAATTTTGGATAAAGCCACTGTCATGGTTTAACCCCAGCAAGACACTAAGCGCTACCCAGCCACTCCCTCGCTCCCCCCCAGGGGGGATGGGGGTAATTGGAAGGGTAGAAGCGAGAAAACTGACGGCTTGAGATAAAGGCAGTTTAATAGGTCAAGCAAAGCAAAATAAGGGATTCATTCGCTGCTTCCCATCAGCAGGCAGATGGGTTCAGCCATTTCCAGGAAAGCAGGACTCCATCATGTGTAATGGTTACTCTGGAGGACAAAACACCATCAGTCTAAACATCCCTCCATTTCTCCTTCCCCCAGCTTTACATGCTGAACCTGATGTCATATGGTAGGAATGTCCCAGCTGTGTCACCTCCCAAATCCTAGTGCACCCCCAGCTTACTTGCTGATATGTTGGTGCAAGAAGCAGAAAAGGCCTTGACTTTGTGTGAGTGTGGCTCAGCCATGGCCAAAACATCCCTGGATTACCAACGCTTTTTCCAGCACAAAGCCAAAAGATGGTGCCATACTAGCTACCGTGAAGAAAATGAACTCTACTCCAGCCAAAACCAGCACAGTCACTAGAAGCTCCAGGCCGTATCAGGAGCTTCCAGAAGAGGAGGACAAATTTGGGGACAAAAGGAGTAGTTAATGGCGGCATTTTAGCCTAGTAAAAGTTAACTAAAAAAAAAAAGCAACCCAAAAACCAGAAAAAACCCACAATCCCAAAACTAACCACCAAACAGACAAAAACCAACACAGATGAAAAAAAAAACCAAACAAAAAAACAACTCGCACCCCAAACAAACAACAAAGCACCATATGCGCACAGATCTAAACAACAACAAAACAGGCAAACCACATAAATTCCTTGGTGTTGCTCTCATTTTGATGAAATTCAGAAATAATGTAGCCTCTCAGTTTTGTATTTTGACTTATCTCCTTCAGAAAATCTCCCCCTGGAAATCTCAATTTTTACTCTGTAATACAAGATTAAACAGGTTGTGCACAATTTTGGCTAGTGTATGTAGGAGAAGAGAAAAGATAAATTAGGTCTAAGCATTTCTCTCATTACTTTCTCTTAGGAAAATGGAATCAATTATGGCATGAATGAGTAATTGTATACTGCCAGATATTAGTGATTTTATGCTAACAGTGTTAGTCACATTAGCCCTCACTGTGCCTCACTGATTCTCAGATTTCCTTCACTTTGTTTACTGCAGATTGTGCCGTAGTGTCATCACTCTCCAAGAACTTGAAATTGTT
Source organism: Megaceryle torquata (assembly GCA_024611175.1). Taxonomy (NCBI): domain Eukaryota; kingdom Metazoa; phylum Chordata; class Aves; order Coraciiformes; family Cerylidae; genus Megaceryle; species Megaceryle torquata. The sequence goes on along the minus strand of JANIJG010002286.1, from coordinate 70,382 downwards.
GATATCTGTCAGCTACGTAAATAGATTACCTACATATAAATGGCCTTTTCATAGCAAAATTTTTAGGCAGCATCTTGACAATAAATTCTTAGGTTGTATTGCTTCAATTTAGATTTTAGAAGCAGGATGAAAGTTGTAACATTAATGTCACATTTTTTGTTTGTGGGTTGTGTGGAGGTCTTACAGAAACTCACTAGATGTTGACCTGCCTTTTAAAAGGAATACTGCTTCTACATGAGGCAGAAGTTCCTATCTAACTATGACTTGAGTGTATTTCAATTAATGTAATCAATTTCACAGCTGCTGTTTGGATTTAAGGAGTTCAGCATTTCTTTTAGGTGTCAAGACGTAGAATGGAGTCCTAGAATGATTCTAGACTTGTTCTAGATAGTTTGTTTTCCCTCTGATCAGAATTCTTTAAATTTTTTAATTTGCAAGCGCAATTTATGCAAATGTTGAGGGTTTTGTACATAGAGCAGTGAATGGCCAAATCTTTCTGTAGTTGCTGCATTGATATTTTAATATTAAGACACTGAACATTGGCAGTACTTCAGAAGTGGATTATAGCAAGGCACTGGGTAAATCTCAATTATGGTGTTCCAGATAGTTAATACACAGCAGATGTCAGTACTTTATATGAAAGCCTTTTGTTATTCTTGGCCTGATTTTAAGTAACTGAGTTAAGTTAGTCTGGAAATAAAAAAAATATATATATATGTATGCCAAAAAGCCTGATTCTTAAGAGGAATTTCCAAAGCTTTGTTCTTTAAATAACAAACTTTTAAAAAAAAAGTTTAACAGTAATACTAATGATGAAGTTGCATGCTAATATCATATGCCACTTTTAAATAGCTGTTTCTCCATACAAGTGTTGCTTATTTCAATTAAGTGAAAATGTGGAGTAACTAATTCAAAACTCATTAAATGGGTAAAATCCAACTTGCATCTTACACATGTTGCAATAAGCTCATTTCACACTTCTGTCTTTTTAGTGCAGACTTAAGCTGGCCTACAGGAGTGAGTTGTCAAGAGGTGAACTTTGTCACCTTGATGCAATTTGTTTTTCATTTCCTTCACCATTCCTACAAGTGTATATCCCTAAACAGAGGATGTGTTGCAGGATTTTTGTGTTTTTACTGCTTTCCATATCCATAGTCTTACTCAGTTTTCAAAGTTGTCTTTTGAAAAGAAAATGTTTCTTTTACTTTCAGGCTCATCTACTTCTAGTGATCCCATATGGTCTGGCCATTCACCACCACCCCATCAAGAAAACTGGGTCAGTTTTGCAGATACTCCACCAACCAGTGCTCTTTTAGCCATGCATCCTGCTTCTGTCCAGGTGTGACACTTTATTGGTATTTGATTTGCTTCATTCAGACTGATGTTGCGATCTTTTTTTTTTTTTTTACAAATGCTTCATTGCAGATGTTTACTGTGTATCTGTGCTGTAATCTGTTTAGTTTTATTTCCCCAACAGATACTTGTTTCATTGAGTTGACTTCATTTGGAATGATTAACTGAAAGCTAATTTTAAAAATGTCAACAATTATGACTTTAAAACATTTGTTTGGCTTTTTTTGCATATGTGCCATACGTTGTTTTTTTTTCTGCTTACATACCTGCGGTCATTCCTATCCATGTGTCAATGTGCAAAAATACCCTGCAGATGCCATCTGCTGATAGTTTCCTGCGGTTTTTATACTACTGTGAGATTTAACTATATTTTATTTTTTGAAGGCAAGAAGTTGAGAATTCATAGAAGCATTTTAGGTAGATAATACTGAGGAAAAATATTTCATTTCAGGACCAGACAACAGTACGAACAGTAGCATCAGCTACAACAACAAATGAAATTCGTAGGCAATCAAGTAGTTATGATGACCCCTGGAAAATAACTGATGAACAAAGGCAGTATTATGTTAATCAGTTTAAAACCATTCAACCTGATCTAAATGGATTTATACCGGGTAAGTTACTCTTTAAAAAAAATACAATTGTGGGTGCAGCAGTTCTGTTACAAAGACTTTGTGTACTGAAGTTTGCATACCATTTTAAAGAAAGTTCTGCGTTTTACTGATAATGTTCTAGTAAACGCCACTGTCATTCCAAGAAAGCGCTTGAAGCTCATTTGCCTCTTTCTTCATTTAACTATAGTAATTAGTGCCATTTTTCAGCAAACCTTTGCTAAATAGCTTGTTTTCCGTATTATAACACTGTCTTCTAATGATTTAAATTGCTTTAAGTATTAAGAATGGTTGTTGTAATTTTTCAGGATCTGCAGCTAAAGAATTTTTCACTAAGTCAAAACTACCTATTCTTGAACTTTCTCATATTTGGTAAGTATGATTTGTCTGTATTTGGGATAATTATTTAGAAAGATGACAGCTATCTGGCAGTCATCAAATAATCTACTTACTAGAAGGTGTTAAGTGAAATTTCACTAGTATTCTGGATGTTCAGTCCTACTCACATTTATGCCTTTACTTTAGTGGGCTTTAATGGGTCTAGACTGCCACTATTTTGACCTTTAAAAGAAATTTCAGAGTAAGAAGTAGTTTGAGGTTTTTATTGTTCAAGCTGCATTTAAATAATTAAATCCTTATCTATATTTAAGTTTAAATTGTATTTAGCATGTAACACTAATTCAAAGTGTTTAATAGGGTAAAATGAACTGTAAACTGCATTCTTTGATCTTCCAAGTAGCACAACAGAAGTATGTCTTTTGGAGCTAAAATACCATTAAGAGATTTTATTTATACTAAGCTTTCATTTTTAGGGAACTGTCAGATTTTGATAAAGATGGTGCACTGACGTTGGATGAGTTTTGTGCTGCATTTCATTTGGTAGTTGCTAGGAAGAATGGGTATGATTTGCCAGAAAAATTACCTGAAAGTTTAATGCCCAAACTGATTGATTTGGAAGACTCGACAGGTAAGACATGCTTCAACACATCTCACTATTTTCCAGTGATGGTGTTATTACAGTTTATCAGCAGATACTTACTGGTTTGTATGAGCATAATGCATTCATTAGTGTGAAGTAAAGCAATGTGCAGTTTTTAGAGATTTTAATGCTCAGAGCTAATCCAACTATTGACTATTATATTTGGAATTTAATAGTTAAGGAAAACAAAACTGTGACAGTATGGATTTTATTCATGATCAGCTATTGTATTCCAAATTCCCAGTACAGTTATACTGCAGAGTTGCTTTCAAATTAATGTGCTTTCTGTTCACCCTGATTTCTGAAAAGTCTTGAAAGTACTCAGAAAATACTCCCAGGTTCAATGCTAGAGGTAAGACTGCGTAGTTTTAAAAGTACAGGGTCAGTAGCACAGACTTTTACTTTTTAATTTTTTAATTTGACTCCTGACTAGAAAGCAGGACTTATCCTCTGTTGCTTTGGCACCTAGTCTTTCTGTGCACAGTCCTTTACCTTTGGGTACTCCAAGATAAACCATTGAATGTATAAGTTCTGCTTATTAATATGTGCCAAAAACTTAGTCTCATAATTGAAAAGCAAACTACTGTTCCATGTAAAATTGGTCTTTAAAAGCAGGATGTTTGGCCACCACCCCTTTTTAATTTTAAAACAGATAAAGGAAACTGAATATTTTTAAACTGCTTTAGATAGGTTTTTAACAAGCAGTCTTTGCTTGGAAAGTCAGGTTACACTGTTGGTGAACAGGTATTATCATTTCCTAGAATTTCACTTCTTTTTATTAAATGTTTCAAAGAGAGTTTCTTTGTACTGTGTGTACAAAGACCTTCATCTGACAATTATTAATGAGCTCTTAAGCTAAATGGTGTGGCTTTTACTACTTCTGCTTTAATAATAAAACCATTTTTTGTGGGAGTAGTATGACTGCTCAAAGAACCTTTCCAGCAACGGCCATCCACAGCTGAAGTGTTTTCAGTAGAAACAAACATTTTGCTATGATGTAGACAATTATAAGAAATTGGGTCAATAACTATAAACTGTCTGAAACCAACCCATTCTGCTTAAATTCATGTTAAGGTGATGGCCAAGCAAAAACCTTGACAGGAAATAGAGTAGCTTTTCTTTGTGTAAACTATTGTTATTGTTTAAAAAAGGCAAGCCAAACAACTACAGCAGTCCCTGATCATCTACTGCTCTTATTGTAGTGGATTTCAAGGCTTTTCTGGTTTCACTGAAGTTGTCTGGAAACTTTAGAAATTCAACATTTTACAGAAAGTGTTAATGTGTATGTTTATTATTCTTATTTTACCCGCACCTTTGTTAATATAAAACTTTGATGGATTTTCATGAGGTATAAAGTGGTATATTTTTTTTTAAATATGTCCACCAGTATTGGAAATACCTTTATCTATTCTAGGAGATAATGATTTATCACCAAAACTCCTAATGGCTTTTGTTGAACCTCTGAAAAGTTACTGATGTGGCTGTAATTTTACTTGTAGTTACAACAATCTAAATCTCCAGTATATGTTTACTATTTTAATAAATTAAAAGTTACTTGTAGGTCTAGGTGCAGACGAATGTGCATGGTAAATTACATGCATTCAACCTAAGGACTGTAAGTCAGCCTAGAAAGGTCAACCAGTTAAATGTGTCATTTTTTTACTTTTAGTTCCCAAAAAAGCTGTATTTCAATAAAAGCTTGCTTCCAACAGCCTTCTTAGACAAACTGTAAAAATATAGCACTGCAGTGTCTTTTTGTGTGCATTGTTTTTAATGGGATACAAAATTCTCAAAGAAATTTAGTGATATAACTGAAACCTTAGTGTGAGAATCATAGAATTGTTTAGGTTGGAAAAACCATTTAATGTTGTCAGGTCCCACCATTAACTCAGTACTACCAGGTCACCACTAAACCATGTCCCTCAGCACCACATCTATACAGGGGCTTATAAATATGTCCAGGGATGGTAATTCCTCCACTTTCCTGGGCAGCCTGTTCCAGTGCTTTACAACCATTTTGGTGAAATTTTTTTTTTCTAATATCCAATCTAAACCAACCCCCAGCACAACTTGAGGCCATTTGCTCTTTTCCTATCACTTGTCACATGGGAGAACAGACCTGTGCCCACCTCGCTACAACCTCCTTTTGTGTAGTTGTAGAGAGCAATAAGGTCTTCCCCTGAACCTCCTTTTCTCTGGGCTAAAGAACCCCAGTTCCCTCAGCTGTTCCTCTTAAGGCTTGTGCTCTAGACCCTTTGCCAGATTCATTGTCCTTCTTTTGGACACCAGCACCTCAATGCCCTGCTTGTAGTGAAGGGCCCAAAACTGAACACAGTATTTGAGGTGCAGTCTCCCTAGTGACAAGTACAGGGGAGCAATCTCTTCCCTAGTCCTGCTGGCCACACTATTGCTGATACAAACCAGGATGCTAATAACATATTTTCAAACCCTTCAAGAAGGTGAATGTCTTCAAAAACAGTGTGTGATGGTGAACTTTATGTCAAAGGTGTTAACAGTACTGTTAGTTTGTTCTGTCCTTTGGTTAGAAACTTTCCTCTTGACCTTCCATGCTGCTGCTCTGCATTTGAAACTTGCAGTCTGTTTCCTTTTGCCTGTTGAACTAGTGGCCAGAAGAAGGAAAGGTAATAGAGGGGGCTCCCTTCACCCTGTGTCCCTCTTCAGACAGAGGGAGGGAAGATTTCTTGTGGCCTGTTCTGTCAGCCTCTCCTGCATCAGCTCCTGTGAATCTTATGTGACCAACTGCAAGTGTCCCAAACCCATTAGAGTATTGGACTTGTTTTACATCTGGTTTCATGACAAGAGATATGTATTTCTCACATGACACAGACAGACCTCATACAATAAAGCTTTTATACAGTTGGTCACTTTTCTGGCGTAGCACTATGCCCCTACAGAATTTTAATAGAAAAAAAATAAAATTAATGAGGTGCTACTATCTTTCTGCTGACTAGAGGGAAATGAGGTGTTTTGTTTAAATTCTTAGAATAATGTGGTAATTTTAACAGTATATTTGAATGGATTAATATTTTTAATTGGATCATATGCTTCAAAGAATTGTTTGGATTGCAGAAGCTTTCCTTAGAATTTTCCGTAGGATTTAAGGTATTTGTAGATAGATAATGTCAGCTTTTCAGTCCTACACCTGGGGAGGAATAACAGTGTGCACCAGTACAGGTTAGGAGTTGACCTGTTGGAAAGCAGCTCTATGGAGAAGAACCTTGCAGTCCTGGTGGACAATTTAAGTTATCCATGGAATGACAGTGTGCACTTGGGGCCAAGAAGGCCAATGGTATCTTGGTATGCATAAAGAGTGTGGCCAGCAGCTGGAGGGAGCTTCTCCTCCCCCTCTACTCTGCCCTAGTGAGACCACATGTGGTGTGAACTGTGTCCCGTTCTGGTCTCCCTGGTTCAAGAGGGACAGGGAAGTACTAGAAAGAGTCCAATGGAGAGCTAGGAGGATGGTTAAGGGACTGGAACACATATATCTTACGAGGAAATGCTGAGGGCCCTAGGGCTGTTTAGTCTGGAGAAGAGAAGACTGAGAGGGGATCTTATTGATGTTCAGAAATATCTCAAGAGTGGGTGTCAAGTAGAAGGGGCCAATCTCTTTTCAGTGGTGCCCCATGATAGGATGAGAGGTAATGGTCACGAACTGGAACACAGGATGTTTCACATCAACATGAGGAAAAACTTCTTTACTGAGAGGGCCACAGAGCACTGGAACAGGCTGCCCAGAGAGGTTGTGGATTCTCCTCTAGAGACCTTCAAAACCCATCTGGATATGTTCCTGTGTGGCCTGCTCTGGCAGGGGCTTGGACTTGATCTCTAGAAGTCCCTTCCAACCCCTACCATTCTGTGATTCAGAATGAGCAAGACCTGTCGGCATAAGAACAGCCTGTAGAAAAAAACTGCAGTGAATGAAAATGGGAGCATTGAGTCAGGCAGTTGTACAAATACTTCTCCAAGTGCATTTCTTATGCATTTCTTATGCATCTCTTCTTAACTGAATAATGTTGATAGCATCTGCATCTGTCTTGGCACAAATTATCTGCAGATGGAAAGAGTACTAGTCTCACTTCCTGCTATGTAAATAAATGGGTTGTCCTTTAAACTCAATTTTATTTCAGTTAGTGAAAGCTACCAACCCTTTACAAAACCCAAAGCAAGTTTTGCTTTTATGTGAATCTGTTTTTTGTTTGGGCTGCTGCAGCAATGCCACTTCTTTAAGAAAGAGGATCTGCCATGCTTGGTGTCTTACACAGTTACTTTAACCCCTGAAGTTTCCCATAGGTGTCTTATGCATGTTTCATATAGATACCTGCAATTCAAGGAGTTTTTCAAGTAGCTTCGTAGTCTATCTTCAGCAGTTTTCAACCTTATCTTTTGACCTTGCGTTTAACACTAGGAATTGGTTATCTAGTGCACCAAGGCTGAAATGAGAATTTTGAGGTTTTTGAACTCATTAGAAAATTTTAATTCATACTACACTTCAGAGAGATTGATATGCAATATGCATTCCCAAAACATTACCACTGGCATATTTTGAACTTAGTATATTATTTTGTGTTCAATGACCACAGTGTGTCATCTTGACTACTTGGTGTTGTCATTGCACCTGTAAATATCAGCTTGATGTAGCTTTTTTATTGCTACATGGTTTTTTGCCTGAAGCAAATATTAGATGCAGTTTCTATCTGGAATAATTTGTAAAGCCGTTTTCCCTAAAGGACAGCAGTACAAGGTGCTAGGCACGCAGTTTTGGTGACACTGAGTCTCAACCTGATGTCTGGCTGTTTTAAAAGTCTTGTAAACTTCATGTAATTTTGATGAGTTGCTGGTTTCTGTGTGTGGCACCCCTGGCCTCGAGACGGAACAATTAATTTCTTTCTGGACTTCAGCATTTTATCTGTTCTCTTTAGGCTGTGCCTATTGCTGTCCTCAGCAGCACTTTGGAGACAGGAATGGGTATTGTTGATTTTAAAAAGTGTAGTTGGTCACTGTTTCCAGTTCAGTTTGACACTGGATTTGTTATGAGTTTTTTCTGAATGGAAGGCAGGAAACAGAATACTGAGCTGTCATAGCTGAAGAGCAGTCTACAAGAGGTCAGCCTTAGGGAAACTAGTCCTTTTTATAATTTTTAATCAATTCTTGGTACAGTGTGTCACACATTCTTGTGGCACTTGTTTTCAATCATGTATCAAGCGGTCCTTTTAAATTACCATTTAATTAAGCCATCTTTCCTCTTATGCAGCATCTTGGTTTTTTTCAGTTTTAATTCTCTGGACAACAAATGTTAATATGCCTAGCTACTTACCAGTTATTCTTTCAGCTGTTCCTATTACTTACATTACAGAGTTGTAATCTGAACTGCAGGGTTTTTTGATGCTTTCAGTGTATTGCTTTAGCTTGTATTAGGGTATCTAGCAAAACAGAAGGCACTGTAAGCAGGATTTTGCTGTGTTATGCAGAATGCTTAATCTGCTATTCAGATTTACTTTACCCTGTTTTCTTATAGTTTGAACAGAACAAAAATGTGCTGCATCACAAAAATTTGTACAACTCTGAAGGAGTGTTTCTGCAAGGGATTGTACTTGCTGAAAGCCTAGAGAAATTTGAAATAATAGTAACAATGTACAGTTGCAATGTGACAGCTGCTGGACTTTTTCAATTTGCACAGTGTAGTGAATGGAAACACTATTGTTTTAATAATGTAAAATATTCTTTAAGGAATAATATAAGGGAATGATTTTCTTCCTCTCTGTTTTCATATTTTTGGTTTGTGTTATGGAACAGTGTAATATTCAAAGGCCAGTTTTCAGAAAGGTCCTCAAAAGGAGTAGCACCTGATGAATAGTATGTTTGACTTGAATGGTTTTTGTCTGCTGCTAAGTTTTTACTTGGAAAGGAGGAAATTTAAGGGTATTTTGCACTTTCCATGAGATATGAGCAGCTTTTCTGAGAATGAACCAAGTGCAATTCAGGGTTTTGTTTATAGTGTTTCCTCTCATTTCAGAAGTTGGGGAGCAGACTGGTGAGGTAGGTTACTCCAGCTCTCCAGCAGAAGCACCTCCAAGCAAGTCTCCATCAATGCCATCCCTAAACCAGACCTGGCCAGAATTGAATCAGAGCAGTGAGGTTAGCACTTTTATTTAAGAGTTATTTCATTGCCAGTCAATGACTAAATTATGTATGCATCCATAATTCATCATGAGTGGATTGTTGATTGCAAATTGTGAAAAAGTTATCAGGACAATAGACACAGGAAGGTTCTACCCATGCGAAATTACTAAAAAGGTAATGTTTTTGTTCTGATATTTCAGTGTCATTGTGAAACTACTATTTAAAATGTTGTCATTAATGGTAATTAAGCTCTATATTAATCACAAAATTATTTCGTAGCATTTATTGGAAAAGTTGAATTCATACCTAATTTTTTCACTTATTGTGGGTGGTTGTGTGGTGTCTTTGTGGGTGGTTGTGTGGTTTACCTCTGAAGGGCTTTTATAGCCAACACTTTGCAAAAATTAAAAATAAATTTCTGACAGATCTGACCATTGACACTTTTTTTGGGAGGTGATTTTACCCTGAAATCCAAAATACCTCACCAGTAAGGTGAAGTCATGATGCTGGGTTTGTTTCAGAAGCAAATATTCCAAGTTGACTCTGAAGCCAGTCATTGGCTAAACTTATTTGCATTTTGAATTTTTACTGTTACATACTGCTGCTTTATCATCATCATTTCCCATACATATTTGCTATAAAAGCAGTCTTACATACTAAAGCTGTATTTTGTCAGAATTTGAAACTGAAGCTACCAAACAGGATTTCCCTCAACAACCAGACCATCCCACAATGTTCATTGTTCAAAAAGTCTGTAAGGAATTTATTTCTAGAGATTTTTCTTGTTGCTCTGTTTTAATATTTTTTGCCTTTGACTTAGGCTAAACTAATGTTTTATTCTAAGAGCTACTTCAGAGATTCAAATGAGCATGTGACTACAACCGTATTATGAAGATGATGTAGGCTTCTTTTTCATTGTAGGGGGGGGAATTTAAATTATTTTTTTAAAACTTAAAAATAATCTGACAGTCTCAAGAAGAATCTAAAATTTGTTTTAATATCTAAGATAGTTCTGTCAGTAGGTGAGTATTCTTACCTGCTTCTCTTATTGAAGGACATATTCTTTCTTCATTAGACTTCAAGCAAATAAAAGATAGGTAGTAAAAGATTTAGACAAATTGAAAGAGAATCAGTATGAAATGGAAAATAAGCAAATTTTTAGGATTAAAATTAGGAGCAGAGGAAATTATCTTCCTCGGAAGACTTGATAAAATCTAATGTTCCTCTTAAGGGCAAATGCTAGCCTCACAGTGATGTCCTTACCAAATAAAAAATAGAGGAAATTATTTAATGATTCTTAGTTATTCTGTTTGACAGAGTGACTCTTACATTGCTGCTAAGAAGCTATATTTTAAGACGGGTGAGCAGATAGTTGTTGCTAAAAAGCTGTACGTGTCTGCAACTGTATTTTTATTTCCATTGATACATTCCCTCGTGTTTGCGATACAGATTTAAGAAAGTAAGCATTGAAAGATTCCTTCATTGTCCAGTGCAACTCAAACCAATTGAATAGGGTAATTGCACTACTTGAACAAAATTAATGACAATTCTGTCACCCAAAATCTTGTCTTACAAAACTGGCTTTGTCCATTCAGATGGATAATATGGTATTTTGTTTCTGAAAGTCTACTAAAACTTTTGAGAGGTTTGAAAAAGTTCTCACATATATATATATACACACTCACATCAATATACTACCAGATACTAACTATACTAAAATAAGAGTTGAACATATAATAAATGTTAGGAGTTTTTTGTTCTAACACAAAGGAATTTGTTTTTCAGCTGTATTGCTGTGCATGCTTCTTGCTCCTCAGCATTTTCTTTTCATCATGAATCAGGTCAAAGTCCTCAAGGTTTTAATGTCATGAAAAAATTTCTAATATTACTGCAGGCACCAGTCCAATTGTTTCCTCTTTGAACCTCTTACAACTGTCATCAGCAAATGAATTGCTTGAAAAAAACTATACATCTTTGGATCATCTGCCTTTTCAGGCAGTTTCATCCCTGTTAGTTTCAAAACTGTGGAATACTCTGTTCTTTCTAGCTCATAGTTGATTTTTAGACTCAAGTTTCTAGGTTTAGTTACTGCAAGCTCACAGTTATGGACCAAGGCATCAGTCTCAAACTTTAGAATAAAAAACACCATGAAAAACTACCTAAGTCTGGATACTACATGCTTCACATTCTTGTCTCATCATTCAACACATCTTTCTCACTTCAGACATCTTTTTCCATCCAGTCTCAAGGCTGACCACTTACTTTTGAGACCTTAAAAATTGAAAAGCCTACTAAATTTTTGGTGAAAACAGTCTAGTGCTATGTGGTCATATTAGCTGTGCCACAGATAATTTGTAGAAATTAACCTTTTGAAAGTATTTTTTGAAACATTTGTGCAAGTTTAGAATACAAGTATTTCAGTTACAGGTAGCAGTTTTATTCTAGCAAATCAGTTGTATTGTCAATGTTCTCAAACCTTGCACAGAGTTTTGAGATGCAGTCCAGTTGATTCTTAATATATGTAGCTTTCTATAAACCAGGGAATTTCCAGTAACTAGCTTCTAGTAGTATTTCAGGATGGAACACAATAGCATGTTCCCCAGAGCAGTCAGGAGGTGTTGGTGTTCATTTACCTGTCCCCGGCTAGGGAAGCCTAAGGGCAAGTAATTAATGTCCTGCAGTTTGGCTTCAGAGGAGTAGAATAAGAGGAAGTTCAGCATCCATCTCCAAGAAGCAATACTTTAGTATTGATCTTAACCATAACATAGGTGCTGTATGCCTTTATGGAAGTTTTGAAAAAATTATGAAGCTGTTCCTGTAATCTAATCATCTGTTTGCCAGTCCCACTGGTAACTTTGAAGCCACCAGCCAGATTGAGGTAAAAAGGGTAGTGGTAGTCTTAAAGTAAATATTAATACATGTTTCATGAAAATGAGCAGCTGTGTAAATGCAGGAGGCCAAATCAGGGGAAAGGCTGGCAGAACTTGGCCATTCAGTTTCTGACATAGTAAAAACTGTCTTGCTCAACAGCATTATGTAGCTCCAAACTAATTGCAATTCTGCCCCTTCATGAAGGGGTGGAGTTACACAGAGATGAACTGTTGAATGTAGGGAGTAGGACAGAGCAGATAGGAAGAGAAACCTTACATCCTTACTAAAAGTTCCATTAGATTCTGTCCATGAGAAGTGTAGTTCTGTGTGGATAAAACCAAACCAACATCTGGGGGGGGGGGGGGGGGGGGGGAGACACCACAACAACCCCAAAAAAAAAAACAAAAAAACCCCCCCCCACAGACC
>JANIJG010002286.1:0-48471 GCA_024611175.1 Megaceryle torquata | reverse complement strand
GGCTGGTCTTAGCAGTGAAGACTGAAGCAAAGAAGGCCTTGAGTAACTCTGCCTTCTGTGCATCCTCTGTCACCAGGTCTCCCTCATCATTCAGCAGTGGGCCCACATTTTCCCTAGTCTTCCCTTTATCACTGATGTTTTTGAAGAAGCCCTTTACATGACTATCATGATTATGCTACTGAAAAAGGATTTTAATGGATTTAAGATTGTGTTCAAACTCCTGAGTGTGGATTAGCCAGTATTGGTGCAGTATGAAGATTACTTTTGCTAACTGACCATACTTTGCCTTATAAGCAATAAAATTGTTTACTCTCCAAATGTCTTAGAAATATATCTAACTTCAATTATCAGTGGAAGCCTGGTAGTTTTGTACTGAAATGATGTAAAACTTTTTGGTTTGGAAGGGCTTACTTTTTCCTCTTTAGAAGTGTGATTACATCCTGAATGGCTTGAGTAATGTATGTAACACTAGAGATGTTTGGATTGGAGAGATAATTTCATGTTACACATAACCAACTTCTGCTTAAAACTTAATTTTCTCACTTGATCCGCGAAAACTTAAATGTCATCTCATGGTAGATATTCCTGGCATGTAGTGGGTTTCTTTGTTGGTTGGTTTTGTTTTTTTAGTGGGTGTGTGTTTTTGTTGTTTTGGTTGGTTGGGTTTTTATGTTTTAGAAAAACCCTCTGTTTTAAAGAACATATAGTTATTTTTTTATTCTCTTTAGTCCTCATTGACTAGACACACACCTGTAAACCTGCAAAATACCTACTGATCTGAAATGAACTCAAAGTAAGGTATTCCTCAGCTGAGTGTGTGTGGTAGAGGTCTCAAGTCAACTTCACTAGATTAATGTTCCTGCAGTTTTAAAGGGGAAGAAAAAAAAATACAAAAAAAACCCAACAAACCAAAGACAGCAATAAATAAACCAACCAACAAGTAAGAATGCGCCTTGCTGAACAGGAAAATCATCTCTGTGGCATTCTTGTCTCTGGATATCCTGGTTGATGTGTGTCTCAAAAACTAGTGTCCTAGGAGGTTAAAGTACTCCTTAGAGACTGCACAATTCAGAAGTCTCTTGATGTTCTTGATTAGAATGTTCTTCTTTACTGGTAACTAATCAGATGAGTCTCATTGTTGCTTTCCACCTTGAACTGTGCTTTAGCATGTGCTCTGGCATCATCCCTTGTGATAAATTAGTCTAAGATCCATTTTTCTGTCTGCATTCATTCCACACAAATCTTAAGATTTTGGTGAGGCTTATTGTTTCTGGGGAAAAAACCTCAAGCTTTGCACAGGGCGAGGTTGTCCTTAAGGAAACTCTACATGATGCCATAATAGTATCTTCCATTTTTATAGGTTGCCTTAAAAGCTGAAAGCTTTTAAAACTGCTTAGTCCCAAACAGAGCTGACTATCAACCTTGAAGGTACAGAAGTTACAGTAGTAGGAAAGCTGTACTGTACTGTGTACTGGACATATTTTTTTCCCTTTTTTTGACTTCAGAGCTTGGTGACAATCCTTTAGCACTTCTAAAATCAACCATGTCCTACTCCTTGCTTCTTTTATTTTTCTTTTTTTTTTTTTCTTTCTTTTTCGGATGTCCCTTACTCCTGTTACCTGGGTTGTTGAAGTGAGAGAATGTCAAGTGTTCAAAAATTATTGCCTATGAAACTTACATTTTCTAGCTTAAACACAACATTATTGTCATTGTTTATTCTTCACTACACCCCTGTGGTAACCAACAACTTGTAGTATTGGGCAAGGGGAATTTGTTTGTATTGAATCCTTCAATTATTCAGACTCAAGGATTTTGGATTCTGTCCAGACGATACCTTACATGGAAGCAATAAAAGGACATAAGTGTTGGTGGTGGCTTTTTGTTTGTTTGTTTGGGGTTTTTAGGTGTTTTTTGTTGTTTGGGTTTTTTTAAATAAAAATTGCATATCTGAAATTATATATTACCTGTACCTGCTAGGGCATGTTAATGATGCAGAACAAATACGAAACTTTGTGCTTTCTTTTACCAGCAGATGGCTACAGCAGTTCAGACTCCTATACTTCAGATCCAGAGCAAATTGGAAGCACTGTAACTCGGCAACGGTCAGTAGAGTAGAAACTGAAAAAAGTACATAAAAGGTGTTTAAAGAAGTTTGTTCTGAGCTTCTGGTTGTTTGGCAACTAGCTTGTAAAATGGTGACTAGATAGATTCTTAACTTTGACACTCGGGAATCTGAAAGCAGTCTGTTTGGTAATGCATTACTAATGTGTGCAGTTCCTGTTAACGTCTAAAGTGAAAATTAGAAAAACTACATCATCTAAAAAGTTGTTTGAGGTTGGCCAGTGAAATGAAACTCCACATTCAGTCAGAAAACTTGGTAAAGACTTTCTCACAAGGGAAGGTATGTACAGGAGATCATGATATTACTTGAAACCAATTTTTTGTATTTAAAAAATATCCATTAGGCATTAATGGACAAGGACTTTATGACTTTGTAGCATAAAAGTATAAAACATAAATTAGAAATATCAGGACAGTAGCTCAGTATCTTTTAATAATGGGCTTCTATAAAAATAAGGGCAGTCATAGGCCCAAATAGGAGACTAGAGGAAGCTATGCAAGCACTTAACCAACAACTGCATTGTTTGACATGAGAGAATGTGCTGTACTAGCTGGCGCTAATTCTTCCCATTAAATCTGCCTCAATAGGATTAAAAACCAGCTACACCATTAACCACCTTACAATCACTTTGAGATAAGTTTCAAAACAAAAATAATGAGGGCAACTTCAGTATCGAAGAAATATTTGCTGTTGCCTCTCAGTACAGCAGCTTAAAAACTTCTTTCCTCCCTTGTTACTTACTGGTAAATTTGGTTCTGTCCTGCTTCTAGATATATTTTTTGCACTATCACCATGATGGTTTCAGTGTGTTCTTTTCATCTCCGATTTTGGGTTGGGTTCTCTTGATGAAGTTGTGTAGTAGATGAGTGACACTTTCTGATGAGCTGCTGCTTTATGGCACAGGTAGCTTTTGTCCAGATTTGGCAGTTCTAGCAGTGCTGACCCAGGAAATTCTTTCCCCCAGTTCCTCTTATTTCCTTCCACTGATACCTCTTCTACCAATTGCAACTTTATAGAGATCACATTGTCCTTAATCCTACCACCAGTCTGGAATTCTTTTTGTATTTTCGAAAAAGAAAAACTGACAAGGCTGTGTCAGGTAATGATAGTTCAGACGTGTCCTTTTTTTAATCCCACTTGTGCCTCTTATACTAGACTAGCTAGAGGGATGACTCTAGGAGTCAGTGTAATTAGATTTGTATTTCATCAGCTGGAGAGTCAGTGTTACAGAAGCATTATCCTGGAGAGTATAGTAAGAAAGCCAATTTTTTTTTTTTGTGATAACTCAATTTTCTGAATTTCGGGTTTTCTGTGGAACTTAGGTACCTCTTACCTCTCCTAGTTTTATATTGTATGATAGTTATAGAAGAATGCTACGGAAGTCAGTTTTAGAAAGGATTTTATCACTTACTTATGTGTTGAATAAGAGAGTAGCTATATTCATTGCAGTGATTCAGTAAGTCTGTATAGACTAGTTAGGTCACCCCTCAGTCTCCTTTTCTCCAAGCTAAAGAGACCCAGCTCCCTCAGCCTTTCCTCTTAAGGGAGATGTTTCACTCATAATCATCTTCGTGGCTCTGCGCTGGACTCGCTCAGTTCCCTGTCCTTCTTGGAACTCAGGGGCCCAGAACTGGACACAGTACTCCAGATGCAGCCTCACCAGGGCAGAGTAGAGGGGGAGGAGAACCTCTCTCGATCTACTAATTACACCCCTTCTAATATACCCCAAGATGCCATTGGCCTTCTTGGCCACCAGGGCACATTGCTGGCTCACGGTCATCCTGCTGTTCCTTTCCCCTACACTGCTTTCCAACAGGTCAGTCCCCCAGCTTATACTGGTACCTGGGGTGGTTCTTTTCCATATGCCAGACTCTACACTTCCCCTTGTTATATTTCATTAAATTTATCCCTTCCCAACTCTCCAGCCTGTCCAAGCCTCCCTGGATGGCAGCACAGCCTGCTGGTGTGTCAGCCGCTCCCCCCAGTTTTGTGTTGTCAGCAAACTTGCTGACAGTGCACTCTGTGCCCTCATCCAGGTCGTTGATGAATATATTGAATAGTACTGGTCCCAGTACCAGCCCTTGAGGGACTCTGCTAGATACAGGACAAAATTGTACAAAAATTCTGTATACAATAAATCCCACTTAAATGGCATTTGGTGCAGTACGTCATCATTGTATATTTTCTGCATGTGTGCTCGATGAACTTGCAACAGGTATCCACTAGATGGTGATCCTACCTTAAGAATGAGTTAAAATTTCTGCAGATGCTACCAAGTACATAGATTTGGAAAATTTCAGACAGAATTCAATATATGTGAAGGCAGGTCCAACAGAAACTTTAATATTCTTCTTCAGTTAATATTGAATTTAACCTGTTTAAAACCTAATGGGGATGTTGACTACATCTTAAATACTTTGCAAATTATAGTAACTACCATCTGGATAGAATTACCATATTTAGGATCCTCTGTTCCTATATTGTTTGGGATGTGTGTCAAGCTGTTGGTTTACCAGAAGTGATTTATTTTTGGGAAATGGAATAATAATTTGGATAATGGAGATTTAAGTAAATAGAAATATAAAAACAATTGTGAGATCAAAGAATACCAACGTTTAAAACTGATTTTACAATCTTCAGAATCAATGGTAAACAGGTTCTCTTCCACCTGCCAAACTGTTGTGGTTTTTGTTTTTAATTGCATACTTTGAAGAGCTTGTGAATTTTAGCTCTGTGTCGCTGCCTGAAGTCACTACAGAAGCTTTTATGTTTTGCAGATCGCATTCAGGAACATCTCCAGATAACGCTGCACCTCCACCACCTCCTCCAAGACCTCATCCTTCCCACTCTCGATCATCATCTTTAGATATGAACAGATCCTTTTCAGTTACACCAGGTAGTTATACTGTATTCCTGGGCTGTATTATTTTTCAGCACATATATTCCTGAAACAGACTTTTTTTTTTTCACGTGAAGAAAGATGTGTGGTTTTTTTTAAAGGCTGCTTCTGAAGGAAGAAGCTGAAAATGTTGTCACTCTTCCTGGTTGTATTAAAATTTGTACTCCACTTTGATTAAACAGGTAATATAGGAGGAAATTCTGAACATTGGCATTGTAGTCCTTTGGATGAATGTGGGAAGCAAAGTCAAGAAATAACATATAGGTAGAGCACCCACAAGCAGTAAATTGCATCTGTCAGTAAATTTTCAAGAGGAGTTCTTTGGTATCAGATATATTAGAGACAGGTGTTAAGTATTTCACATCAGAGGAAATGATTAATGGTCACTTCTGATACTGTGGTTAAGGATTTTCACTCGATTTCTTTATCTTATAGTTTTCAATTCAGGATCATAAAGTATGAGAAAATGTTGAGAGAGTATAGTGAGGGTAACAGAAAAAAGAACCACAACACAACAACAAAAGACCCCACTAAGATCAGAACAGGATGACCATGCCTGTACTTTGAGCTGGAACAAAGGGCAAGATCCATGTTCCGATTCCTGGTTTTGTCTGTTTGCAAATTTGAAAGGAGATGACATTACGGTTATGGTCCTCAATATGACAGGTTAATATATAGGCAAAATGCAGGATTTCTTCATGTTGACAAGTCAAAAAATTAGCACTGTAATGTGAACAGTAATGTCCTTGGCCAAACACGATGCCTTTTTTTACAGGACAGCAACAGGCTGGAGTTGTTGCCTATCCCCCTGCAGTGCCTCCAAGACCACAGCCTTCACAGGTGATGTTACTGGTTTTGAAAAATCATACACTAACTGGGTGCATCATTCTTATCTAACTCTGAATTGTACTTTTTTTTTTTTACCTGTCCCTGTATAGCTAATAGCCCATAACACAGTCTGTGAGAGCAATCTTCCAAAGTTTTTCAAAATAAATGTCTGTCTTCCATCCATCTGGCACAGGGTATAGTGTTGCATTATATGCCTCCTCCCAAAAGGAGCAATCCACCTCTTCCTTTGTCATAGACTTGGTGGTCTTTGCAGTCCTGGTCTAAGTCAGTTCAATTAGCTGATTTGATAGAAAACAAATCCTGCAAAAGTTGGTTTTAATTTCTCTTAACCAGTGGAATTCTTCAACTGCTGTGCAGATCTGACATGGGACAGATAAAATTTATTTTCAATTGCTTTTCATTGTCAGCTGCTTTTTAGAATCTGAGTTAGCAGCAATTCTCATCAGTCAATGGATTCAGAAACCATCTGCAAGGAAAGAGGTTACAATGACAGACATATTCCATCCAGTGTGATCACAAAGGTTAGGCTAAAAATCTATATGAAACTTGATTGACAGAGCTAAGCTGGACTGAATTACAGCAGAAACATCTACTGTCCAATGGGTCTAGCCAGTCCTACAACACATCCATCTTTGTTCTCATTCTCTGGATAAGTAGCACATCTAATTGAACTTCCTTTTCTCTTAAGTATTTCTCTGTTTTTGTAGACCCAGAGAGTGGTCTGGCCGTGTCTTGGATGAAATGCACTTCATCCTACTGACAGGATATAAATCTTTGTCCACTAAAAAAACAATCTTGAACATTCTGTCACAAATGGGTGAGGTTTTTTCATCAGGTAACTATGTTAGGAACAATGTTACCAAATATTTTTGTTCTTTTATTGTAGAGTGCAGGTCCTCATGTGCATCGCCCAGTAGATGCTGAAGGCCTAATAGCTCATACCAGTACCTCACCTCAACAAATACCAGAACAGCCAAATTTTGCAGACTTCAGCCAGTTTGAGGCATTTGCTGTTTCAGGTGTAAACAAAGAGGAAGATGATGAAATTGAAACCCACTCAGAAGTCTTGCAGGTGAGTGGAAGTGAAGATACTGTCAAATCACATAATACCACCAATAGTTATGAAACTTCATTAAAACCTGTTTCTGCTGTTTGAACTTAGTTGGGTTTTTATGGTGCCCCTATCCATTGCTAGAAAGCAATTACATTGGACACTACTACACTTATTTAATAATTGCCAAACACCTAGGCAGAAGAAATTTTCTTCTCAGTTCTTGATTCTAATTCAAAAGACTTTGTACTTACTAGCATTTAACACTTAGCAAAGGCAAAACTTTTCCCCTTGACAGCCTTCCAAATTACTTACCAGTAAGTTTTAAAGTAGTCTGTCTTAATAAATTAGATGACTGGCAAGTATCATAAACATTTGCTAAAATTCCATTCATTTGATTTTGTTCAAAGCCTTGAGACAAACATCTAAATTAAATAGGACTCTGGCATCCTAGTATAATAGAGCTGTTTACAAAACTTTGTTTCCTACTGCAAACACAGGACTTAAAAGTTTGGAAGCCTCAAGATTTATTCTTGTTAATGTCATAATAGCTTACTTCTGTTGCATGAACTACTTCATGGTTTCCTTTCATAATTTATAGTCTTCATCCAGATTGTAAATTCTCTGCGACACTTCTGTATCCTCAGCTGCAAAAGTACCTGTGGTGCTTTAAGGTTCTCCCAGCTATCAGCAGCATGTTCTTGTCTCCCTTAATCAGGAAGGTCAATAGCATAGAACCATCTGAGTACTCTCCACATACCTCATTGCAAAATCAGCTATGTTAGCCTAAACTGCCCCTGAGAACTCCCTAAGTTAAGCTTGGCTGATTGTTTTGCATTGAGGTGGATGGAGAACAGTTCCATTATGTTCCACTGGAGGGATTAACCTTTGGCAGTAACAAATAGGCGATGGTGGTAATGTAATAGCAGAAACAGCCGTAGCAGTTTATCATCAGGCCACAGCCTCTTTTGTACTATAACATGTGCTTCATAACACTGGAGATTTGACTTTATTCAGAGGTCTTCCAGCATCCAGAGTAGAATGCTTGAGAGCAGTGCACTTTCAAGTAACCATTTAATCTTTTTTTCTTAGTGATTTTTAGATTCTGTATCGAATTTTAATTTCTGTATGAAAAGACAGGTCTGACTATTGATTCTGGAAATACAGCTTTTTACTTATGTGCCTCTTCTGCAAGCCGCTCCCAAAGGGCTAAGATAGTTTTAGTTGGTTTTGCTCCAAAGCAAGTATTGTTGTATTCCAGTTTGTGCTTCTAAAGATGACTTGAACTGGGATTTTAGGTGTTTACCGTATTCTTGTATCAGAAACAGAGCATACTTGTATTTATTCCAACTGTTGCCAGATTAAATATTTATGAAGTAGTTTTCTAAATATAGTTTGTATCCCTTTAGGTTGAAAAGCCCTCTGATTCTGCAAGTTCTCTTAGAGTTGCCAAAGCAGATGGAAGAGTTGAAGACAAAGCACCTGCTAATGTCCCCACTAGTGCGGTATGCAAAGTATACTTGGAAGGAGAAGGCGGTTGTCTGATATAGCTGAAATTATACGTCTGTTTTGATTTGCAACAGCAACTTTATATGCTTCTGCTCAACCACAGTATCTGATGGGTTGTAAATTTGCTTATCTCAGTAACTGGTTTTAAGAATACGTAACACAGGAGAGTTACCAAGTTATAATCCAAGTAAAATGCAGCTTGTGAGAATTAATAGGCTGTGCTTTCCTCTTCAGGGTAAAGGCACCACCCCACTTGCTCCACCACCAAAGCCTATTCGCAGAAGGTTAAAATCAGAAGATGAGCTAAGACCTGAAGCTGAGGAACATACACAGAAAACAGGTGTCATAGCTGCTGTTCTTGCTTCACAGCCATCTATTCCTAGGTAACCCAAGAAGTGTATAAATACATCTGTTACTGGAAAGTTTAAATTTAAACAGCATACACATTTTCTGTTCCAGGAGTTGCAAACCATTTCAGTGTGATTGAATAAGATTCACTTAACAGCTTAAACGCTTTTGTGTTTTTAAACAAGTTCATCCCAAAGTCTGTACTACTGGAAGACCTTTTAGAGATCTTGAATTCTGAAGTGTGAACGCTTTAATTTCTACAAGTATATTGGAAAGAAGTAGTGGAATTACTACGATTCAGTGTTTCATTTCAAATAATGGTTGCTATGAACAGTCCAAATGTGCAGTCTTTGTGTTGTACCATGAAAGCAGACTGTTACATTAGTCACTTTGAGGCAAATGAATGTGGTACTGTGTGTTGGGACTTAAAATTGATTATGTTTTTAAAAAACAAGTTTTTAAAATGTGCTGCTTGCTGTTTCATTGAAACCAAGTTTGTGTAGCTTCCATGCAAACAAAGTTAATAGAGCAAGGCAGAAGAGGGGAAAATTAACAGTGTAACACGTTTAAAAAAAAAAAAAAAAAAAAAAAGGAGGATTTTGCTCATTTAAAAAAGAGGACTGTAAATGAGGTATTCAGCTGAGCAGCCAAATGACTTATAACAATACTTCTAATATATTCTCAGATCAGTGGGGAAAGACAAGAAGGCAATTCAGGCATCAATCAGACGTAACAAGGAAACCAACACTGTTTTGGCCAGATTGAATAGTGAACTACAGCAGCAACTAAAGGTAACTTTCCTAATTTTTGTCTAAGAGAAGAGCTGGAGAGGGTGAGGTGTTAGTGATGCACAGTAACAGACATCTCTGCAAACCAATAATATACATAGTAGAGGATATATCTATAAAATATTCAGTTAGGTTTGCAGATTATTATAATATACAGAAGTGTGACAAGCTTTGTGAAATTACAAAGGACACTTCTACCACTACAAAACACATTTTTCAATGTATTGAAATGTATTTCAGCAACACTGAAAAAAAAAAAAAACAAACCCCAGAAATCTTAACCTAATATTAATACTTTGAAGTAGCTGTTGTGGTCATTGGATACTTCAGCTGCTCTTCTCAATACTGCTTTTAAAGTGGCTTGCTTTCTTCTGAAGGAAAAAGCAAACCTTAAAGTTTTAATAAAATTATAAATATTTTAAACAAAATAGAATAATCTGAAATACAAAGCTTGCCTGCTTAGTATGAGCAACAATAGTAATTTGTTTATTTAGGTCAGCTATTATCATTTTGGAATGATCCATAGGCACCATCTTAACCTCTTTCGTTTGCTGTCATCCTTAATTAAAATTAGATATCTTAAGATATCAGGTTAGCAAGCAAGCAACCAACCAAAATCTTAAATGTAAACATGAATTAATGGGATACTGTCTAGACTGGAAGATAGGCCATTTTAAAAACTATTTAAGTTTGAATTTCACTTGTTACTGTTTGTGAGAGTCAGGGTCGTAAAATTCATGTAAGAGGAAAAACTGGGAGAAAAAATTTTGAGTTCCCGATCCTTTTACTTAGATGAGAGCTTATCCCATTAACAGTTTAGACTTCATTTAAAAATATTAGAGTTGGATTTGCAGCTGGTTACAGTTTTGTGGGTTTGGGTAATTTGAAAGAAATGAAAAATTATTAGATGTCTTCACCTTTGAGCAAGGTATTGATTTCCATTTATGAGTAATTAGCTGGCCAATCTTCTCTCCAGATTAAGGGAATGGTTCCCCACATTCTAGAGAAGACATTAGTTCTCAAAACTGAAGCTGACATTTACCAGTTTTGATCGCATGAGGAAATTTCTAATATTCATTCTCATTCAGTAGAAAAATCTTTCTTTTGTAGGATGTTCTTGAAGAAAGAATCTCCCTGGAAGTCCAACTGGAACAACTTCGACCCTTCTCTCACCTCTAAGCCTACTGCCGTTAACTGTGAATTTAGTTTTGAAAGGGGTATTGGTTTCAGAGCCTATTTAAAGATCCATGCATCTAGCTCAGTGCACTCTATTCTACATTAAATGTTGTGGTTCTGTTTTGTCAGTTTGTCCACTTTTGTATTTAAGTATTTTAATTTCAGTACAAAGAAAAAGAAACTTTTTCCTTGAATGTGACACTGCCTCTCACATAATTTTCTGTGGGCGTCCATGATCTTTGTTGGACTTGAGTTTGCAGAGTTTGTCATCAAAATTTCCAACTGGAATTTTTTTAGGGGTTTCTTTTTTTTTTTTTTTTTTTTCCCCCCTGTGAAACATCTTTGCAGAAGAGGATTGCTTTAAGCAACTGACTTTAAGCCCATAAACTCTTCTTTCACTATGACATTTATCTTACTGCACCAGAAAAGAGAAAAATGAGTAATCTGTCATCAGCCAATGTTACTTCCCGAGCTGCCTTTCACAATTGGAAAGTTGTTCACAATTCTAGAAAGCCTGCCTCTTTGCAATAAACCAGCTCGTTCAGTTTGACAGAGTTCTTGCAGGCTCTTTGCCATATCAACTGGATTTAATTTTGTGGTTTTGTTGCATACATTATAGAGTATGTAACCACAGATTGCCAGGTGTTCACATTTTATCCATTCATGGTCCTGATTCAGCCGCATGCATATAAAGATTTGTGGTACAATTGGTAGTCTGTCAGACCTTTTTTGGTCTCCCTTTTGTGAAAAGAGTTGGGTGTAAATCCCCAGCATATTAATTGCACATTACCTAAGCACCACCTGTATTTGCATGATTCACACATTACCTTTTAACAACAGATCACATCACCAGTCTTCACTATAACAAATTGTATTGTCAAGTAATGTGTCAATACCTCTATGAACTTCTAATTCCCATCAAAATAAAAAAATAAAAACAAAAAAAAATGAACAGTTGAACAGTTTGCTTCTTAGGAATTCTGGGGTACCTTCTGTCATCTTGTTTCCAGGCCTTATTTCTCTGGCATATATAGACAGGCTTCACTATTAACAGAGTTCCCTGAGTGTATCCTGCTATTCAGGTTGATGTACTGTATTAGGACTTGTTGTATATTGTACGATACACACCTTTTGATCTCATATGTAAATTTGCATTAATTACTGACTAACAGCAGATATTCTATTTAATGGCTTCTTCTGGCTGTGGGATCATAGATGTTTAACTGCATGGATGTATCTCTGCAGAATCAGAACTAGCAATTGTGTGATTTTTACACCAATAAAACAGCACAATATTTTAGTTTTGTTGATTCATCTTTACCTGGGAATTGAAACTAATTGAAACAGGGGAGGGTTTTATTACAGGGATGGTTTTTGTAATTTTGTGGCATGTGCAAGAAACAGTTGATCGTGATCCTTGACCATTTTCTTCCCTCATTTTTTAGCTCTTGGTCAGAAGCTATCAAGTTCGCTTGGTAATCTGTGGCTATACTCCTTCTGTATCCTCCTACAAATTGAATATAGTTGTAACTTCTGAAAAGTCAATGCTATTACTGACTTGTGTCAAAGAAATGTGTATTTCTTTAGTCTTGATTTCTGGTTTGATTTCCTTGAGAGTACCTTTCAAAATTAAAACTAAATCCCCTATTAGCAGACCTTATCCTCACTGTCTCACTTCTGTGCTTATATGAAATTCATTTGTTTCCTTTCCAAAAGGATAGCTCCAATCACATTTTCCTGCTAGATAAGCTGTTTCTTACAGTGAAAAAGAAGTTCTCCTTTTTTTAAATTATTTACAGATTGGTAAATGGTTAATTTTTATTACTATAAATATTCCAACATTTGAAAAAAATGTTATGGCAGTGTTGCAGATGGCTTGTGTATGTTACACAAAGCAAGATTCCCTGATGTGAAAGACACACATGTCACAATTGCATGAATGACAGTGCTTTCCATTTGCATGTAAAGGGATTAAGAACTGATAGCTAAATGGGCACAAGTTTACATGTAAATTACATTTCAACTGTCTTGCCTATTAAAGTACAAGATTAAGACTTCAAAAAAGATGTAACTAGAGAAATGAAAAGAAAGCCCCCCCAAAAGATAATCTCACAAAAAAACCCAAACCCACACCCCCCAAAAAACAAAAACAACAAAAAAAAACAAAAACAACAACAACAAAAAAAATTTAAAAGTAAATAAAAAACCCTACCACTTTAAAGTTGGACTAATCACTTCTGTTATAACTGCCAGATAACAAGTTCAAAAGGTGGGAAAAGTGGATCACTTGCTGTAGTTAAAGAATGTTCTTGCTGTAGTTAAATGTTGATTTCAAAACAACTGTATCTTGTTCATAGTTTATTTTTTAAGTTAAAAATACATTTTTAAAATAATACTATTTTCATATTAATATTTAAGTATTAAGCCTATGTCTGTAGCAGCAAGATTCTTAAATCAGAATTTAACATTTTAAGCTTAAATGTAAAAAGCCTTTTACATTCGAATGTGACATGTACATATGGATTTCTGTAACATCCATATCTTTCCAGTAGAGTTACAAGTTAGTGTCTTAAGTGAAGAACTTGGGCAATCTGAACATTTTTGTCTTGCCAACAAGCCTGTTTTTAAGAATTTTTGTGGATTACTTTCAATGTATCATTCAGTGTGTTTTAAAACAGTTTTTCATGATCAGAAGAGCTTCTAACGGAAAAATTACTTATGTCTTAAGAACATCACTGCCAATGATGTTCAGAAGTTACCTCACTTAGTAATGTAACCCAACTTTAATCCCTTATATAATTATTTCCCAGACTTCTCCATTTGTTTGATCTTGATCCAGCTACTTGATACATTCTTTTTTATGAACTTAGATTGTAAGCTCTTTGGGGCAAGGAATTACATACCATGCAAGAGATGTGGTCTCTGTGTTGCAAGTCTAAATGTAGACTACTAAATAGCATAGAGTGGTATTCATGTACCCAATTAAGATAGATGGACAGGAGCCTGCATTTCTGAAACACCTGCAAATTGTTTGTCTTTGGACTTTGTCACTGGAGGAGTGTCTCTCATTTGATTTGCCTTTCCTTTGTTTCTCCTACTAATGTGCCTCTCTATTCATTCCACCTGTTTTGGAGTTGCTTTTTTCTCCTTTCACTTTGAACTGCAAAGAAGATTTCCAAAATGCAAAGGTAAAAAGCTGAAAAGCCCCTTTTTTGAGCAGTATTTTATGTCTACTCAGTGTAAGGCAGTATTTTCTCTTTTTGTTGGGTTTTTTTTGTACTTCACATGCCCCTCATTTTACTTGGAATTGTGTGGTACATGAACTAGAGGGTCTCTTGTTACTGAAAATGTCTTATATGGGATAAAGTTGAGGTTATAAAAACTTAAAAGTAAAGAAAATAAATTTGCAGCATTGTTTCTTGTGTGAGGTGTCTCTGTCCCTTATGGATGGGGTGTGCTGTGTTTCTGCTTTACATTTAGGGCAGAGTTGAGTTCCTCTCCTGTGCACAGTTTGGCTCTAAATGCAACTTAATGGATGCCCTAGTGTGAATCACTTTTTCCTAAGGGGGGGGGGGAAATAAATAAAATCATCACTGTCTCCTGACTCATTCTAGTCTTATTTTCTAGCAGAATGTAATTTTATGAAATGGTAAAATGTTACAAAAAACATGTTGCTGCAAAGTGAGTAATAACAATGCAATTCTTTTTCCGTGTGGAAGATTAAAAAATAACTTTCTTTAAAATAACATATTTTAAACATATTTGCATGCAGTCCACGTGCAGCTGAGTATTCATTTATACTCCCTAAAGCTCCATTTTTTGAGACATACAACTTAATTTCATAAGCAGAATTTCACCTTGTTTTGCCACGCATATTGATGTACTAATCATTTGTAATACAGCTCTCCAGAAGCAAGCACAGGAAAACCAAGGACTTTATTCTCTAATATTAAACACCAGAAAAAAAATTAATTTTGTATTCTCTGAATAGTCTTGAAAAGCAACTAACTAGTGGTTGTATAGGAACAATGTTAAAGATGTCTATATACTAATAACTAAATGAGACTGCACAGTGTTATCCTGATACCTAATAACCAAGCAAAACAAAACCTTTGGTTTTTCTTCACCACAGGAGTCTTTGAATTAATTGCTTTTCAAAATTCAATTGTGTTTGGGGAGAGAGCTTAATACTATGTGATTTTATTTCAGTAATACTTCTTTACATTGACAAAATGGGTTTTAAAGGTGCAATTCCCTCTTTAAAGCTTGATTGTGTGCTAACTGTACCGAAACTGTACACTGCTGATTGTGCCTGGTTGTACATTTTGTTCCAAAGTGATTTTACAGTAGTTTTCTCCAGTTTACTGATACATAGGTATTCAATGTCTTGCATTTAAGTTATTGTCAGAAGCTGCCCTTTTTTTCGCTGCAACATTCAAAAATTCAGAATTGTAACTGAAGTACTAAGTCTGTGATCTCTCAGCTTGTATACAAAGTTTTAAGACTGCTTTTAATATGATTTAGTGCACCTAGACAGCATGCTCTAGTACAGAAAGTTAACACGAGTTCTCTCCCATTCTCATCTGGTAGAATATGTTCCTGATGCTTTCACTCTTAGGGACATTAATAATGCATCTAATCTGGAAGCTGTTTAAATTACTGTGGTGTTTTGATGGGTCTTGATTATGAATGATTGAATTCAGACTGAAGTCCGAATACATATTTACGTAGTCTGTTTAAAATAGGAATAAATAGGGTTGAGATTTGCAGTATTTATGGTGCATCCACATGTTTGGATGATGAATCCGGTAACTTCAGAATAAACTTACTGAGACTTTTGGAGAATTAGGTGAATTTCTGTGTACCCCTCACTTGGGTATATAAATTTATCCATAGATAGGTGAAATTGTGTGTGCAGCTTTCTTTCTGAACCAGCCTGTGTTTGAAGTGCATTCCTGAGACCTTTAAGTGAAAGTACAGCTCTGATGCAAACTTGTAGTAGTACAGTACGTCTAGTTGCTGTGAAGTTGAGTAAAGTTAATAGTCTGGATACAAAATTCATTCTTGCTTTATGTGGACTTAAAATCTACTTGTAATTGTCTTTAGAAAGTTTCAGTCCTGACATGGGATCCTGGGGGATCAAACCTTTGTTCAAACTAACCTCTCTATCAAGCTACAAGAAGTTACATTTCCAGCATGATAAATGCAGACTTCTGTTGTTGATTTCAACTTCACTCTGCAAACTACTGAGTCTGCAGGATGAAGCCTGATGCTGACAAAGTTTGTGCATGTTTCAAGGGGTAGAATGAACTTACTGGTTTGCTTAAGGTCTATGCTGACTTCAATCTGGAAATGTTTCTGTCAGAATACCTAAAACCTGTCAAGGTTGTAAATAAGAACAAAATAAAACTGTTATCCTGTAAAATATAAGCCAAGTTAATTGCACTTCTTAAAATTTTAAAACCAATTTTACAAATCTAAAAACATTTCCAGCCTTTCTCTTTCTGGACTGGTGCTTAGCATATGTTTATAGTATTAAGACTATTTTACTTTTTTAATCATTCTTGAGTTAGGAGGTAATCCAGTGAGAGATTTCTGGTTTTGTTGTTAAGATCCTCACGATCTTTATGAATTCAAGACTTCTTATAAATGTACAGCTTTGATTTCAGACCTTGTTTGATTTGGTAGCCTATTCAGACCCTTACTGCTGCACTGAAAGTATTAAGATGCTTTTAACTCTTAGCCTGCAGTAAGCAAGAAAAAGACTTTCTCAACTAAGTTGCATATTCTTTCTTGTAAAAAGAGGAAATGGTGAAGTAGATCTGCCAAGCTTACATTTTGAGCCAGCTGAATTGCCAGCATTTAAAACTAAAATGAGAAATGCTTATTTCTTGTAACTTCTTTGCTTTTTCTTTTACATTAAATTAGATTTCAATTTCTGTGTCAGAATTTTCAACAATTTTTATGTGCAGCAGTGGTAATCTGAATGCTTTTAACCTGGAATGCTGATTTTTATGTTCTTCTCACGTACCTCTCTTTTCTTTCGCAGATGCATTGCAATTTTTAGGCTTGCACAGACAGCACAAGAAATGTTTTGTAAACCTTGGTTTGGATCAAAATTTAAAATCAAGCTAAAAATAATCAAAACTAAACTTGCTCTTTAGAGAACTAAATAGTATTTTAGGGATCTGCAGTTATTCCAGAATCTGAGACCTGCTTGAACAAATGGTGAAGTGCACTGTTACTACAGGAAATTAATATTTATTGTATTAAATGTGGCTGGCCTTAATTCCTCAGTAAATGTTATACAAAGCATGTCACTTTTTCAAAACCTAGCTGAGAAGGAGCATTATGAGAAGTATTCATTTAAAATTGATTTTCTTGGCTGTAGGTCATGAACTGCAGCTTTCATTTTTATTGTCAGGATCCAGACACCGTGCCCTTAGTCTAAGAACAAGACCATCAATCAAAGGATACACCTGGAGTGTTCTGTTCACTGGGGAGCAGACAGATGCTTTTTAAAATATTTCCTCATGTTGGTAGTTTTAGAAGGAAAGAATTGAGTTCACTTGCACAGGAATTCACATTCAATTTTACTCAAGGTCTTTTGTACAGAAAAATGGTGAGAACTGCCAGCTGAGAATCCTTTGCTCTCTTCTTGTCTCCCAGCTCAGCAATGGAAGCTCTAGTGCTACTCTGGCTGGAGTGTTACCTTTGTATTTCTGCTTTTGTAGTAGTGGTACAAAGACTGGCCTGAGCAGAAGAATAAAAGGTCTGTAAGCAATAGCAGGCCCTCTCTGCAGCAGTTTCTGTATTCAACAGCTACTTCACCCAAGACACCGCTAATAAGGGTTCCAGTCCAGGCAGAAGGAAAGAGGAATGCCTTGGTATCAGAGCCAGGGACAATCACCTAGCAGCATCGTGTAAATACATTTAGAACAAAGTTGTGAATGTGAGAATGTAAATTGAAGTACCTCATCTGTTGTTTCCTCCAGGTACTAAGAAATACTGGTTTACTTGCATTGACTTTATCTGACCAGGTTCAATTAACATACTGCCTAAAGTCTGTTCCAGTTCTTGCTCTGTGTCATTCGTGACTCCTCATTGGCAGGAAAGGAGGGACTCGGCACACATAGCAGTTGCTTGGGAAGACAAATGTTAGAACCACCCCCATCCTCCTCTTCCTCCTCCTTTACCATAGCTTTTATTGCTCAAATCAGGAATCTCCCTTTGGCCAGTTGGGGTCAGCTCCCCTGCCTCTCATGGCTAACTGAGGTATCAGGGAACCTTTGTCACCTACTCTAGGTTTTCTAGCTGTAGGGGCAGTGCTGTAGTGTTGCCACGTAACTACTGCAGACTCAAACCATGTGCACATTTACAAGAACATGGTATCTCTACACCAGTGATGTCAAGTGGTGCCCCTAAAGTGGTGCAATGCAAAACCTAGAGTAGGTGACACCAAAGCATATACAGGCTCTGTAAGGGACTTCAACAATGGCATTCTTGGGTTCCCTCCTCCTAGCATATTCATGCTGTTGCAGAAGGATGTATTTTATGGAGCTAAATCTGCAGTGAGATGGAGATTAGATGCAAGAAATAATTTTTTTTTTTCCTGTCCTGCTACAGCAGGAGCTGGTTTGGAGTTTGCATCTTTTTAGTATTTTTCAAGCTGTGTAAACACAGCGCTTCTCAGTCTAAACATAGAGCTATGCAAAACAGGGGTGATGATCACGTAGTGTTGGATAGTAACAAGGAACAGCTTCCACTCCTTGCTCCATTTGAGGGTGTCCCATTTTTACATACCTTTCAAAATGACAATATAAAAAATTAATAGAGAAGCTTCAAAACCAAAACTTGAGCATTTTGCAAATGCATGCTGTAGCATTGTTTTCCAAGATCCAACATCTGTCATGTTTCAGAAACCTACGGTCACACACTGCTGCTATTTCTTAAGACTTTTTCAACAGGGAGAGTGAGTGAAGAGTCAGTAGTGCCCTAATGCGCAAGCTTACAGTGGTGCTAGGCTGGATTTTGTTCCAGCATGCACAATTTTGGAGGCTTGATCTGAAATGCTGCCCAGAGCCTTGGGAGAGGTGATTCTCCTGATCCAGCTCAGCAGCAGCTCTTTGGCTAAATACAAATACATTTACAGCAGTAATAGTGTGTTCTATTGTAACATGCTTTTCATTTGCTATTGAAGACCCAACCTTTAGGGTAGAAAACCCAGTTTTATTCCATAATAATGTGGGGTTGCAGATTTATAAACTTAGGCAGTTTGGCCACTCACTTTATTTGTGTTGTCGCAAGGGGGAGCAGGCTGTTTATAAACATCAACAGCATGTCCAAATTACCACTAGTCATTTTCCTTCTAAATCCACACTGGGCACCCTTCTATCTTGTCCCAAAGTAGATTTAGCTAAAGGGCTACAACTTTGAAATGTGACAAATTAAGAAATGGCTATCACGTTTTCCATTTCAGATTAGCAGCCTCTCAAATTTTAGGCTGCGTTGAGGGGACCACTGGTTTTTGTTTGTATGGCTTTCTGAATCCATGGCTATAGGTTTAGATTGGATCTGCTGGGGTAGTTTCATGAGCTGCTGAGAACAATTCTTTCAGGCCGGTCTGGAACTTAAAAGACATTGTCTTGCCTTAGAAGCCAAGTCTCCTGTCAGCTTCAACTTTCAGCCATGTTCTTCAGATTAAATTCTCATGATTGCCACTAAATTAAAGACATTGACTTTACAGTGCATCTACTGCAGGTGTTTCTGGTGCATAAGACAACACTCACTGCTGCATCAGAAGAAAAGATGAGTCAGTTAATGAGGATGAAAAGAGAAGTTGAACTCCTCCATTCAAGGTGTGTGCGCACCAACAGCCCAGTCACATGAGCACAGATATTTGCTTTCTTGATACTGTTTATGTGCAGTATACTCTGTTACCAGTCATTGCATTCTGAGAGTCACTTTATGCTTTTGTGTTGTTCCGATTACTGAAGGTAATTTCATCTGGAACACTGTTTCTTGAAGAGAGTGATACAATCACTGTCTCTTGGCTGCAATATTAAAAAAAAAAGAGATCCTTTGTTTCTTCAAAAGCAAAGCTGGGGGCAAAAGTTATTTGGAACAGTATTTTTTTTTCCTGCAGGCTTTGAGCAATTTTAATATATGGTATAGCAATCAGTAGTAGCACATTCTCAAGAGCAAACAAGCAAAGACCAAGAAGTCTTTCTAGGTTGGCACCTATAAATTAAAAGGTCAGCTGATCTGCAGCTCATTTGCCTTCACGGTAACAAGTGGTAGCCTGTCGCAGCTCCCTGACATGAACCAGATGAAGCCTGGAACTGTGTTTAGATTGTTCTGCTTTATTAATGCAGGTCTGACAAAAATATCTCAATTTCCAGTGCAGCTGTTACGCAGGACCTGCTCTGATGTCTTGTTCCTCCTATTACATGTTTCATGCTGCATGCTGGTTGGTGCTTCTGGGCAGTCAGTCAAGGATTTGGTACGTACTCATCCATATGAAATACTCCTTTCTTTTTATAGTGAGTGAAGAGGGCTGTGATAAATAAAGCCTGTGTTTTGTGATGACAGTAAGATTACTCATAGTATAGATCACTGACAGTGAATTTAATTATTTGCAATTAAAAATGAATTAATTTCCAGTATTGGTGGCAAAAAAAAAATGATCCATGTTAATAATATTAAACAGCCTCTCACCTCAGTGTTTGGATATGGACAGAACTGATTCATGTGTGTGATATTTGACATGCAGAGCCAGATTTGGTTGGGAAAATTACCCACGTGAAAATGGGAGCTTTGATTTCTCATAAGCTTGAGACTAGGTGGAGAAACATTCCCACATCTGCTGCTGTCTGTGGGCAAGAGTTGGGTTTTACTGCCTTTTATGGGAAATGTGTCATTTCCTTCATTTTTCATGTGAAAGATTAGAGTATAACTTGTGCAGAACTCATGAACCTGTGCTTGGAAAAAAACATTCTCAATTCTGTCTTCTTGGGGAATGTGGATACCACTTTTAAATTTCTGTAATGAATAGAACTAAAAGTAAAAATGTTTTGAGTGTTGAAGCATATGAAAACTGAAGCATCATCCCTGATGCTTCATAATCCCTGTGTACTCTGTGTTAAAGGTGAAATACCTTGAATTGCAGCACAACCATGATGAATTGGGATCAGTGGGGATACTGAATAGATACTAACAATCAACATAAAATACAAAGAATGGTTAGTGACCTGCTGCACCACCTAGACATACACAGCTCTCTGGGGTCACATGGGTTACATCCACAAGTGCTGAAGGAGTTTTGCATGTGCTCACCAAGCCACTCCTTGTGATTCATCACCAGTCCCACCTGACAGGACTGGAGATTAGCACATGTGACACCCATCTACAAGAAGGGCCATCTACAAGGAAGATCCAGGGAACTACAGGTCTGTCATCCTGACCTCAGTGCCAGGGAAGGTCGTGGAACAAATCATCCTGAGTACCGTAACACGCCATTTACAGGACAGACAGGTAATCAGGCACAGTCAGCATGGATTCAGGAAGGACAGGACCTGCTTAACAAACCTAATCTCCTTCTATGACAATGTGACCCGCTTGGTGGATGAGGAAAAGGCTGTGGACGTGGTTTACCTGGACTTCAGCAAAGTCTTTGATACTGTTCCCCACAGCATCCTTATGAAATAACTGGCTGTCCTAGGCCTGGAGGGGCACACACTCTGCTGGATCAAACACTGGCTGGAGAGCCAGGCCCAGAGAGGAGGGGTGAATGGAGTTAAATCCAGCTGGCAAGGGGTCATAAGTGGTCTTCCTCAGGGCTCAGTGCTGGGGCTACTCTGGCTTAGAATCTTTGTCAATGATCTTGATGAGGGGATAGAATGCACCCTCAGTAAGTTTGCAGATGGGAGCGTTGATCTGCTTGCAGAGGGACCGGGACAGGCTCTATCAATGCACTGAGGCCAATGCTCAAGCCCAGGGCTGAGTCCTGCCTTTTGGCCACAACAACCCTAGGCAATGCTACAGGCTTGGGCCTGAAGTGGTTGGAAAGCTGCCTTCAGAAAGGGACATGGGGGTGCTGATTGACACTGGAGCTTAACATGAGCCAGCAGTGTGCCCAGGTGGCCAAGAAGGCCAACAGCATCCTGGCCTGGATCGGAAATAGGGTGGCCAGCAGGACCAGGGAGGTGCTTGTCCCTCTGTACTCAGCCCAGGCAAGGCCACACCTCAAGTACTGTGTTCAGTTTTGGGTACTGCAGTATAACACATCAGGGTGCTGGAGCAGGTCCAGAGAACGGCAACAGAGCTGGTGAAGGGCCTGGAGAACAAGTCTTATGAGGATCTTAAGAAATCTTGTAAAGAGTGATAAAGTCACCCCTCAACTCCCTGAAAGGATGTTGTAGAGAGGTGGGCATTGGTCTCTTCTCACAAGTCACAACTGACAGGACAAGAGGAAAGAACCTCACATTATGCCAGGAGAGGTTGAGGTTGGACATTAGGAAAAACTGTAACAAAAGGGTTATCAGAGACTGGAACAGGCTGCCCAGGGAAGCAGCTGAATCGGCATCCATGGATGTATTTAAAAGCCATCTAGATATGGTGCTTAAGGATATGGTGCTGCAGTGGCCCTAGTAGAGCTAGATAACAGTTGGACTTTATGTTAGGTCTTTTCCAACCTGAACAATTCTCTGATTCTGTAGTTAAGAAGTCTTAGTATGTTGTGTATGGTTCCTTGGCACAAATGAGAATTCATTTATGCAACTGCGACGCTAAGCTGGGTGTTGAAATCCTCATTTGTGTAGAGGAACAGAAACAAATTTATCAAGACCTACGGACCTGATTCTGTTAGCGTGCAGCAAGCTGTGTTTTACAACACAAGATGCAACTCAGCAGGGGTCTGCTAGCATTTGTATACATCCTTCACCTTGAACTTAAGGGAAAAAAATAAAATCAGTCCTTACCTGTTTATGTTGAAACTTGGTTTTAGAGTTCAGTATGTTTTCCAAACAAGATGTCTGCCTTAGCTCATCTTGGTGTTTTCAAAGAAGGAAGCAGCTAATTTAATGCCACTGATTCTCCTCTCTTCCAGCTCCTCTTTTCTGAGATACTTTCCTTTCCTAGTAGCTTTTCTCCTCCCACTTCCCCTTCCCCCATAGCTCATTGAGGTTCCACAGCACTTTCCTCTAGATCAGTGATGCAGGAAAGAGCATCTTCTTTCAAACTCCATATCCATTTATTAGTAGGGGTTTAGGCCAGGAGACATTCAACATTAACACACTTTTATCACTGCACACAACTCTTCAGGAAGCAAGATAACAGAAAAGGAGCTCATTTTCTGCAGCCCTCACCTACTTTCATAATTAGAAAAGACTGTCCACAAATATGTTACAGTAGATTTTTTTTATTTTCCTGAGAGCCTCAAAATGTCATTAGTTTATTACCACCTGCAGAGAAGCTCAGACTCGAAGATCTTGCTACAAAGCTTTCTTGTAGGAATCCAAAAGATAAGCATTTGCCATCAATGGATTGTGTAAAAGACACAAATTTGTATCCAAAGGGATAAATTCATAATTACTTGCAATTAACACATTCTTTGTGACTTGTGATTGCCCGTGGGCTTAAGGTGGTTAAAGAAAAAGGTGCTACTTCTTGTCTAATCCTAAACCTCTTCTTGGGAAAGGTATTTGTATCTCCAGTCATACCTATCTGTTATATACTTGCATAAATTGCTACAGAAATTTAGAGATCAAGACATCCAGCAGACCATGCATTTGTAAGTTATTTGAAATGTTGTTAATTCCTTGTGCAGTAAGTATATGCAGTATAGAATCTGAATGTATCAACTGAAAACTGAATATCAAATCTAGAACCAAAGGCATAGTTTGATGGACCAGGATAGAAATTTTGGATCTAAAACCAGCCTGATTTTACACTAAACCAGAATTTCTTTCTAACTGTGAACACAAATAGGATACTAATTAATACCCAACTACTTATAACATAGGAGAGACTACAAAACTGTATATACTGCATTTATTGAACAATAACTCTTTATCCAATTTTGGAATTTCATAATTATTATGTGGACCACTTGCACGCATGCTAGTCATAATTAGTGACATTTTATAATTACTCACAGTAATGAAAAAAGTAAGTTCTGCAAACGTTCAGACAATGCAAGAGCTCATATCTTCTTAAACCAGCTGAACAGACAGCAACTTCTCTAAATGGAACATCACATTTTTAAAATGTTTTACTTTATTAACAATAAATTAATCTGTGGCATCACTGATCAATAAAACCCTAAAGCTCTAGTGTGCAGATTGTCTACATACTGATCAGAAAGGCAACATCATGTCTACCTTCATAAAAAC
Source organism: Megaceryle torquata (assembly GCA_024611175.1). Taxonomy (NCBI): domain Eukaryota; kingdom Metazoa; phylum Chordata; class Aves; order Coraciiformes; family Cerylidae; genus Megaceryle; species Megaceryle torquata. The sequence continues at coordinate 24,338 of JANIJG010002286.1, read as the reverse complement.
TGGAGAAATGCTAATGAGCTGATATACATAGATCTTTCACAACCCTATGAACAACACTGAGCAGAAGAAATGTAAATCCAAGTTTCTGCATTTTTTCTATTACAAAAAGGCAATAATAAAAAGCATAGCATCACAGTAACCCACTTAAAATTCTAGATACTGAGTCCTGACATAATGCAGTGCTCAAAGAGGAATGTGCAAAAATAAACACTTGGATTTTCACTTTGATTCTTCACCGTGTAAGACTTTGGGGTGGGGGAAGCAGCCCACAATCACAGAACCACAACTGTTCCAGAACCCAGTCAGGCAAAACAAAAGAAAAGCTGCTTGAAGCATCCAAATTGACAAAGCTGCTCTTTCAACCTGTGGCACCATTTGGAATATCTTGAGCATCTGCTAAATGTAGTTTTTGGCTGAAGCAAACCATTAAGGATAACCTTTTCAGATACAGATAAGGTAAAACCACGCTAGCATGGAACGCTTGCTTAGTCCTGTGACAAGTATGCACTCACCTGGATGAATTCAGCTGTATTAAATCCTATGCTAGTTCTCAACCAGTAGACTAATCTTCCTTGATGCAGCTTAAGCATCGTGTACCTCCAGAATCAGCTGGCAGATCAAGGAGGGTGGCAAGATTATCACTATTCTGTGATATTATTCCATTCCACTTGTACTCTTTTTGAGACCGAGCCTTAAACAGCTTTCCCCAGACACAGAGAATGCACATACCAGTGTGGTATCTTAAGTCACAAACCAGAGTCCCACCTTCCTCAATGCATACAAAGCATGTAACATCAGAATTCACCAGACTGCGGTATAAACTGAATGCCCCTCTCCTCACCTGTGTTCTTAGCTTATCAAAACCATGATGTAAAAGACAAGCTGAGATGTTCAGCTTTCTGAGCAGGCTAAAAGCACACAGTTGTTCAATTATCAAAGCTCTGCTGAAGTATTTGTCTCAACTGTCGTCTGACCCCAGAAATAAAAAGATTAGGTCTGTCCACTGTTGACAGTAAGATCAGTGATAAACAGCTGCACATATTTCTAGAAAAAAAAACTAAAAGGTAAAAGGATTCACTTATCAACGGGACAGAACACGTTTGAATACTACAGAAGGAACATTACTAGGTATGTTTGTTCCAGAATATCTCAGCAAGACACATTTAGAAAGACCCTACTCCTGATGGGCTTTGCCACCAACTGTCGACACATTGTCTAAAGGGGTAGATGCTTGCTAAATAAATCCCCATATGAAAAAGCAGCCTCTAATTAAAAGTGTTAAGATCCAGTCATTTATGTATTAGAAGAACCTAAAATCCATGCTGTATTACAGGTTTTAGAGTTTAAAAGAAAGGATGTTATTGATGTGATTTGACTTCTGTAAAGACACCAGGTACTGGGGAAATAAGCTGTCATTTGATTGTGGTTATTAATTGTAATGCAAAATAGACACTGAAGGAAAAGGATACATAGATGAATTGAGTTCTTCTAGCTGCAATGTAAACGTAGAAATTACCAGCAATGGCATTTCAGTGAGTCAAAGGCAACAACTATGCTGATAGATGAAATGTATTAAAACAATGAAAGAAATTGCTAATAGTTTGGGTTGAAATGTATTATTATTACAAAAAGCAAAGCAAACCTGGTCTGAATTCTATACCAGAGCTAAGTCCCAAAATAAGTTTAAATCTGCCAATCTCAGGAAATATGAAGAAATTTTAACAGTTTTTGGGTTTATGGAAATACACTACAGAAAGGAGAAACAATGTATAGAATATACAGATCTAAATTCCTTCTTATTTGTAGTCTTCCCTGGATGTAGGAGGATGGACCACAGAGAAAATGGCTATCCCTAAATGGGCCTGCATCCTCAGACAGTGTACAGCTGGACTGCTCCACTCACCAAAACAAGCAGCTGTCTATTAAATAAATAAACAAATAAATAAGAGAAACCAAAGTACTGTGTTTTCTCAAAACAAAGCTGAGGGCAGGGCTTATGTCTTGGTTCACTACAGAACGATGTTCTCCTTAAGCATAAATTGCTTCCCACCTCATAGCACTCCTGAGTTGAGTGCTGTGGACAAAATTCCATGTGTTCTGCCTTCCCAGTACTTACATCTGACAGCAGCCTATCCAGGTTGGAGTCACTGGCAAGTTTTCTTTTATCTTCAGGGAGTTCTTCCAGCTCCCCATAGAGCTCCAGATTGAGGCGCGCAAGTTTCTCCTGCATACTCCGCACGTGCTCCATCTGCTCTATGGAACATTCGTTCCCTGAAAGGATGAGCAACAGCTTTAGAGAAAGAAACCTGAAAGAGCAAATGAAGGTGCAAAAGGTGCAGGTTTATACATCTGAGGAATTTAAACATAAAATCTACAAGTTAATTTGCTTTCTGAATGATTTCTTCCTGCTTCACTCCTGAATTTTCTGTCGCCCTGTCTGGTGTTACATTGTGCTGAACCTAAAATAACCACCAAATATACTAACTGGTTTTAAGAATAGGTGTTTTTTCTATAGTCCTGAGTTTCTCTCTGATTTAGAAAGGCCATTTTTTAACTTGTAAGTATGATCACAATAAACCTTCTTTCTATTCTCGATTAATCTTGGTGGTTTCTTTCTTGCTACTGCTTTATCTAATAGAGAATTTTCAGGTTCTCTCATGAAATTGGTGTAAAGTTCATGTGACATGCTGACCTGACTCTAAACTTGCAAAAGCACATATGCATCTTTCTACTCAGAAAAGAGGAAAAACAGCAAGCAGAGAGTGTCATGACTTTTCCAACACTTCCATCAACTGTGGCAGTAAGAACAGTAAGAGGCTAAGACGGAAATGTAAGCTGGGTAAAATGCAATTTGCATTGTGTTCCATAAAAGTTGTTAGCAACAGTCTGAAGTGTTAATATGCAACAAAATCAGCCTTACAATACAACTATAATTCAAAACTGCAGTAAGATCTATTAATTATGTTAAACTTCATTTCATATGGCAGAGTCCAATATGACCAACTGGCAGTCTGTCTATAGAGCACGTGTGATTGCCAGTGTTCCCACTGTAAAGCTATAAAATCAATGATTGTATACAGACAATCTGTGTACTTGCCAAATGCTTGAAGTTTGCCAGAGTGGAAATCATTCAGGAGGCTTAGAAGTCCCCTTTCCATTTCCTGGACATCTGATACATCTGTGAGAAAAGAATGCTGGATTGGTGCTGCCTGTGCCCCTTTTGCTTCGCCTCCTGGGGGTTTGGCTTTCTCTTTTATTATACTGAGAAAAAATAAACAAAATCAAAAGGTTACTTCCCCCTTTCACTGGGAATCTGAAATGTAGTATGAAAGTACATATGGGCTTTGAAAATGAAACTGAAAAAAATATAATACATATTTCAATCACTCTTTTTAACTTAGGATGGATCACCAGTTTGTCTTAAGTTTTAGTAAAGAACATTGCTATCTTGACAGTGTGATACTGGAAAATGAAGAATTCCAACAATCTTTCCTACAAATAGTGGGAAACATTGGTGGAGGGTATGTAGGGGCCATCTTAATAATCCAAAGAGGACCACTACCCAGCAATGACCTTTGGTGCGTAGGGCATTATCTACGTGCCCATCCACGTGTGCACACAGCCTTTCCCTCACATTGGCGTGGCTGCTTCTGCAGCCTCGTGGTGAGTCTGTTCAGAACCTGAATTTTGAGCCTAAAAATTAAAATTTAGAATGCTATGGGATATTAAAAAACTAATAATAAAATCACAGACTTAGTAAAGAGGTTTTATTTAATTAGTGAGTAGGATTTACAGCATGGTAAGCCCCACCCCTCCCTTGAATACTCCCATGCTCTGCAAGTCATAAATTGTCTCTTTCCTATGGGAAATAGCAACTCTTTTTCCAGCCTAACAGCTTCCGTAAGCTATAAACATTGTACAGACAACACAGTCTATGTGCCAGAACAACTAATGGTCAAACAATTGTCACACCTGGTTCAACTCAGAGCAACACATCTCTATTTAGGTTTAACTTTGTCTATTTCTGTTTCAATTTCAGATTTAAACAAAGGTTTATATGCCAGAAGGGATTTTTTTTTTTAAACCTGATTTTTTTAATGAATTTTTTGGGAATTTTTTTAACCTGTATCTGAAGGTTAATACAGTATATTACTGCTCCTGGAAAACATCTGCAAGAATCTGATGAAATAAGAAGTGAAAATGAATTAAATATTCCTGCTCCTGCTGTCGTAACAGCAGTTCATCTTCACATTGTTATGTCAATTAGCATTCCTGCTTAGAAAGTTTGAGCGATTGTCTGTATTAGCAGCACTTCTTGGTAAGCTTCTCTTAACAGCTGAGCAAGAATGTTCTCTCTCCTCCAAAACTCCAAAAAGCAAAAAGGACATTTTCCTCTCTAACCAGTATTGTGGACTATAAGAAACTAATTTCCAGTACATTCCAAAATAGTGTTGGGACTGTAAACTGTACAGTCAGCTGCAGAAACCACCAATTTACAGCACAGTAGTATTTATTATTATTAGTCTCAAATAATTAATGCATTTTCCCTGAAAAATATTGTATAGGCTTTACAGTGCCCAAATTCATTATTCCTCAGCTCTATACTGGGTACTTCAAACAGACTATCTGTGCTAATGACAACAGGGCGGTTTTTAATCTTCAGCAAATACTTACAGGTCAGTAAACTCACCTGCCTCTCTCTAGCTAACATTTCCCTTTAAAGTTCCTCTTCACTTGTTTATCTACTGCATCTGCCATGGCTAAGAAATATATTTCCTAACTTGCAGGAAAATGAACATTCTCAAACTGAAATACGTGTATCATCAATATCACAGAAACCATTTCTGAAGAGCTAAATGTTTCTCTCCACACGAGTAGGGCCCGGGAGCTACCCCTGGCCTCCACTGATAGGTCTCCAAACAAAAAGCACCTGGAAAATCCAGCTCTAGTTCATCCTCTTCAATTTATGTCCTTCCTTTGCTGCCCTACTTGGCAGTTCCAACCCTGCTGTCATGTGAGATTTTATTTGCTCCTCACAGCTATACCTGGGGCTCTGCTGTCTCCCACACAGTGCCCACATTTGCCATATGTGATCACCCCACTCTTGTCTTTCACCAGTCCCATCAGTCTATCATCTCTTCTGCTAATTTTTTATCAGTCTACAGCATTGCACAACATTTTACAAAGCCTACAAGAAGAATATCAAGCACCAACCATAATACTGCAATAAACACCAATCACTTTGCTAAAAAAGACCATCAAAAGTTTTCACAAGTCTGAAGTTCTTTCTTTTCATTTGGTCCCAGAAAGCCTAAACACCATCAGCCCATCTGAGCATTGGGAGGTTTCTGTCTCTCACTTCTGCTGAGCTTGAAGCATTCCCAAGCTTACCGCTTTAACTTTGGTTTTTGTACTGCAGGCTGGGGTGCAGGATTTGAAAAGGCTGTACTTTTACTGACTGGCACGGAGTTTTTCTTGGGGTTAGCAACCTGAGTGGGGTGACTAGTAGATGATTTGGGGCTCCTCCTCTTGATTTTCCTTTCTTCCATTTCTTCCAAGTTACTGCACCTAGACTAATTTCTTGTCCTCCAAAGGGAAGGAGAAGAAAAAAAAAAAAGAAGTAAGAAACATCCATTACAACATTGACATTTACAATAAAAGTGAAAAAAAAACAGGTCAGAGTGCATGGAAATACAGCCTTATAGTTTCTTCAAAGAAGAGCAGTCACTCAATTTTTTCAAACAAGAGAATCCAGTTTTCAGAAGCTGCCCAGGCCTGCCTGATCAGCAAAACTGGCAGGAATTAAAATCTGTGTCATCTTCAGCCGACAGGTACCTCAAAAACGCTCTCAAGCTTTGTATCCCATGGATTATTACTAGAAAACACCATGCCTACTCAAGTCCATCCCAATCCAAATACTGAGAAACGATGGTAGCATGAAGATGCTGTGACTCATCCTTGCCGAAAAATCTCCTCTACAGGGAGAAGCAACGGCCTGGCCAAAACACAGCTGGTGCTCAGTTACTACTGCTGGTTCTGGGTGCCACCCAGGGATAGATGGCTACGCTAGGTGGCTAAGGCGACACAAGCTGTTATGGGGTGCTAACTCATCACCTCCTCGCCTGGGCAAACGCCTCCTCTGAAACTCGCTGTCCCACGGAGGGTTTTGTGGAAACAGCGATGTAAACGCCAGGATGCCATCGCTGTCCCCCCACTGCTCGCTCCGGACCCACCGCCGCGGCCACCACTTCCCGGAGCTGGTGCTCTGCCCCTGGGTTCAGACAGCCCCTACTGCCTGTCACTATTTTATTAGGACGGAGACTTGGGACGCCCCCTGTAACTTGGGGGGGAAGGGGGGGAAAGAGAGGCAGATGACACAAAGAAAAACCGACCCCTCACCAACCGCCACCCCTTCCCACCACCCCACCACCGCCCGTTAAACGGCCGCCTCAGCGCAGGTCCCGCCCCTTCCAGCCCCGCCCCCCGGCCGCCCGCTACCGGGGGGTGGAGGCCCCGCCCCCGGCCTCGCGCGCGGACCCCCCCCCAGCCTCGCCGGCTCTTACCCCTCCCCCACGGCAGCGTCCGGCTCTGCCCGGCGCGAGGGTCACGTGACCACAGTTCGGGGCGGGGCGGCCGGGCTGCCTTGAGAGATGGATTGTGGGAGAGCGGGCAGGGCGACTACCATTCCCAGAAACCCCCGCGGGCTCGGAGGGCGCGCAGCGCGCCTAAACCGGCACCGTGAGTGGCCGAGCGCTCCCCTGCGCGTGCGTGACAGCCGAGCTCCTCCCCTCTGCCTCCCGCCGCGTGCAGGGGCGGGGCCGCACGGGGGCGGGCTGATGGGCGGAGCCAGGACGGCCGTTAACGGCTAAGAGGGGCCGGACGGGGCCGCCTGCCTGCGGCGGCGCTGCAGGGGAGAAGCAGTGGGCTCTGCTGGAACATCTACTTCTGACCTCGGTATCTCCGCAGGCGCGGGAGCCGTACTTCCGCCGGCCGTATCGCTGTGGGACCCTCTGCTTTGCACAGGTGTGCCTAACCCGTACTAGAATTCCTGGTGAAATAGCATCTTCCGTGACTCTTGGGGAAGGGATTGTCGCTTCCTTGGCAGTAGCGCGTTTCGTGCCCCGTGGGGTTCCTGGAGCTCTGCTTGGGTCACCTACAGAGACTCAGAAGCTCGGACGCCAATGTTTTTGTGAGCTCGAGGTGCGAGGCAGGTTGTCGTCAGTGGCAGGCCCTGTACTCCGGATGGCAGCATCGCTTCGCACGCTGGGGATCTTCCAGCCTCGGCTGTTCACCTTTCCATTCCTGGCTGTTGAGCTTTCTGTTTAGAAGTAGCAGGGGTAGATAACGACTCCGATAGGCAAAGAGGACTCGCTCTGCTGTCGTACAGCTTCGTTCCCGCGGCTGATATTCCTGGAGGGGTTATTGATCCAAATAAAATGAGGAGGACTCTGTTGCCACGTTTAGCTTAACTCATTCTCTGTCTTTTCTGCCCGTGATTCCAGTATTGGGTAATTAATTAGCTTGCGGGAACTTAATTTCCAAGGCAGTCAATATGAGCAGGGTGTGCCAACCTAGCCTTAGTAATTAATAAAATAAGCTCCCCCCTCAGTCTATTTCCTAGTGCTGTCCACATTGTAGAGGAGCTCAATTGGATTTCTGGTCATTAGTCTTTTCAGTGCTCCCTGTCATTCATGGCTTCGTGGACTTAAATGCTTGGCACATCTTTTTTTCCTATAGCTGGTAACTTGAGGTGGTTTTTCTTCGTGGCAGTTGGTTTTTTGCCTAGAGAGATTAATTTATCAGCTATCTCTACAATTTGTCAACTTGAATTTCTTCTACTTGTAGTGGGATCATAGTTTTACCTCTGAAACATGTTGTTCAGAACTGTTACGTTTTTCTGAGTAAATTTCTCAGACATTATTTACAGACCAGCTGTGAAGGGTGCTATAATTGCATCGCCCAGAGTGAAAACATTGACCAAAATCTTTGTTAGCGTTTGCAAGGCTTTGTCTCAACATAAAGCTATCATATGGCTTAGCAGGTGTGCAGCTAGGATGAATCCCTACCTCTGTCTAGACCTTGTATGATACCAAACCCCGAATCTCCAGCTGTACTTTGATCCTGAACCTTACAGAATTTGAGTTAGGCCTGAGGGCTATTAGATGTAACACCACCTTACTGATGCTTCTGTGGAACATTGCAGCTGTAAGGCTCAATGACCCCTTTTAGCCCAAAAAGGGGTGCTCGTGCTGCAGTGCCTGGTGAAGGACAGGGACCAAATATCCACTGAAGGTTACTCTACATTAAAAGTAGTTCTTGCAGGAAAAAAAGATGCAAGTGAGAAGAAAGAAGAAAAACCTCTGCAACGTTGGAGATACATTAAACAAAAAGGTGGTGGTACAAGACTTAAGAGACAGGTAGAGAAGCAGAAACAGTTGTTTACCATCTTTTTCATTCTGTAATACAAAGGGCTTCTGATATCCAGCTTGGCATGCATTATGGGGAAATGAGAGCTAGCAAAATTCACCCAGGCTGTAAGCCAGGCACAAATTCTCAGCTATAGGGCTGCTCAAGTAGAATCCTCATTCACACACATACATATATGTGTGTACATCTATATATATATGAGGGGGGGGGGGGGGCTACAGAACCTGTGAAAACTAAGACACCTGGATTCATGTAGATATTTGGGAGATTTGTATGTGATAAATACTGTTTCTGCAGGGTAACTTTGGAAATGTTTGTGTTTATTCTCCTCATTTCTCGCATGCTATATATATAAGCAAGTAAATGTATCCACCTTGCAGTTTGAATATAGAGGTGTGGTTTGTTTTTCCCCTGTGATTAATGGTGTTCTGTGTGTGCAGAATAAAGCAAAGAGGTTTGACAGGGCAAAAGGTGGCTAGGTGTCCTGTGTTCTTACCAAAGCAGTTGAAATAGAATGCTTTACGAGCTGTTTTTAAATAAGGGGAAAACCCACCACTAATATAAACATTTTCAAAATAAAATTACTTTTATATTCAGAAAGCTGTTGGATTCCATAGTCAACCCTGCTTCAGTTTAGTCTTAGTTTGAGGGATCAAGTACACTTAGTTACTCTTACAAAACCAACGTGCGATTTCCCCGGGACACCCCAGCAAAGATGTGCCATCAGCTTCAGCATGCGGGTAATGTTTTCCTCCAAGTACGTTTCCTATCACTGCACACTACATGGCATTAGAATTACTGTTAAAATGTCTGTATTATGTATCTAATTTAGCACAGGCTACAAGGGCAGGTAAGTGGTAAAGCATCAGATTTTATTGTATGTTTTCATAATGAAAGTAATTTTATAATGAATAATTGATTTCTTAAAGAATCAAAGGTAGTGTGGTCTTGATTTGATTCTACAAATCCTATTGCTGATAATACTTTTGCCTGGAGTCAAATAAAGATATCGTATGTTCACTGGGGGGAGGAGTGTGTTTTGGATTATCTCCATTTAGCTGAGCTTTTGCATAATTCTGTGTTGTGGTAATGACTCATAGTTCAGAAAATGCATTTTTTTTCCCTTACAGAGCTTTCTTCTGACAACACTATCGAGCAGTACAGTGGTGTAGTGTTTTTATATACCTGTTGACTGAAGTGCTCCAAGGGTAACAGTGTTTTAATAGTAACAATGTCATTGTTAAAGGAGCAAATGAAAAAGTTAATTGAATCTGATTTTATTTACATGCATAACTCCTTACAAACTAGAGGCCCACCTTTGAAGATGCTTTGAAGAAGAACTTCAAAGAAGTTAGGCTGTACTTCATATTGAGATATGCACGCAAATAAAATCAGATTCTTCTTTCTGAAAACCCTATTCCATTAACATGAGATAGCAGGTTGATTCTAGAGGCTTCTGAGACCATGATGAAATAATTAATCTCAATTATTTTTCACGGGGTGGCACCTTGTAGTCATGGACATATGACATTGCTGTAATATCACCTCACAAGAGAGTAGCCTGGGACATACCTGTTCATATGAAGGAAGGTAATTATCTTTGGTTTACAACTAGCAGCATAACAAGGTCTGTGTGTACCTCTCAGACAGGAAAATGTTCAGAACAATGCAGCAAAATTGAAATGATACATAAAGAAAACCAACACTGGATTAATATGGATGTGGAATCCTGTGGGTTAGGCACATGTCTATTTTGCTTTACAGAATGATGACAGATATGACCTCAAGAAATGTCACTGAAAATGTGTCAACAGGTATACTTACATTGTAACTCTTTTTATATATGTATACTATAATTTGGCTAAGTGAAGGAATGTTAGCATATATAAATATTCAGACTTTTATATTATTACTGATCAGTTTCTGCATCTCTATCATGAATAGTCCATTGAAGTCAGCAGTATTACACATGAGAACAAGTAGTTTAAAACCTGCACCAGTATTATGTGTGTATTCGGTGTCAGCTTTCTGCAGAAAATCACATTGGTTAGCTACCAAAACATCAAATATGTGACCTGTTTAAAAACTAAACAAATCTTTTGACAAAATGTGGATGTTGAATAAACCACCTCCTCAGGCCAGCAGTACGGTGATTTGGGCACCCACAACACAGTAACAAGGGCAGGAAGGAGGGAGAACAGAAGGAACTTACTGAATCACTCAATCTTTTTAGTTACACATAAGCCTGCCTCTGAAGTACAATGGCTGCTCAAAGCTTTTTCCCTTCAGTTTGCCCCAGGTTCCTACCATACACCAACCTTTTTAAGTCCTTGCTAATGTCCTCCTGGAACTTTCTTGGTCAGTTTTGTTCCAGCCTTCCTCACTTCTGGAGGGGTCTACTCTCATGGTGCCCCAGTTCCTTCTCTTTGTCTAAGTATATCTTCAGTTGTCCTCTCCAGCCCTGCTTTTTGGCCTCTTGATTTTATAGTCACTCAGAGACTGAGATGATGTTCCTAGGAATGAAAGCTGATTATTCCTATCATGTGAGCTTTGATGAATTCCACCAACTATGAAGACAGTTCTGCTGGTCAGACCAAAGGTCCATATAGCCCAGCGTCCTAGCTCCAAAGCTTCAAAAAACTGTAAGAAGCTTTCAAACATCTGATGCTGCCTCTGAATGCACTTCAGTCTCCAATGGGTTTGTGGTTCAGATGCAATTTCTATGCACATAGCAATGTTATGTAGCAGTCACCCCAAGAAGGGTCAAGAAGGCTCCCTCTAGGGCCTAAATGGCCCTACCAGTTTCTCCTGGGGACCCCCCCACCTTACAGCCCAGGGGCAGCCCCATTTTAGCTCACCTCAGGGCCTTCAATTCCTGACTAAGCTATGGGTGTCCACTTCTCTCCAGCTCCTGGATGGACCCCTGGGATGTATGCTGTGGCCTCATCTCCAGAAAATAACCCTGGCTTCTTTATATGCTTGGAAGATTAAGTTAAAATAATATTATTAACACATCCACTAGTTAGTCTGGATTTCATATTCACGGTATCGTGGGAAAAGTAGTGCTTGGGAAGCACCTCTTGAGGTCATAGCATCATGGGATACTTCAGGTTGGAAGGCACACTGTGAGGTCTCCCAAGTCAAAGTAGAGTCAACTGTGTACTCCAACCAGGTTGTCCAGGGCTTTATTCAGCCTATCTCGAAAACCTTCAAAGATGAAGACTGCACAAATGTCCTGTAGCACAACCTTCCACTCAGAGCAGGTCAGCTGCGGCCTTGTCTTGCCAGGCCTCAAAACTTTCAAGAACAGTGATTCCACCACCCCTGTAGATAACTTGTTCCAGTACTGCATTACAGTCCTAGTGAAACCTTTTTCACTATTTTTTTTAGTTATATAAAAATATATGCTAATATTCTGTATGTGTTCCATAGATACAGACACTCTTGTACATTCTTGTACCTTTGCCTTCCTCTAAATATTTGGTTTTAATATTTGTAAGACGCATTAAGATCCTTCAAGGATAAGGCACCGTGGAGCTGCACACCATCTGGAAAAGGAAAAAGTCTACCCTTGGTTTTTCCAGCACACCCAGTATTTCAGGTATAGTCACAAACCTAATACAATTTTTCAGTCTCAGGGATGTAAAACTAAGATGAGTGAGAAATGCATTTGTGGTTTGCTAGTGTATAATGCATTTTCCTTCAGAATTCTTTCAAAACATTTTCCATGTTTTTAGATGCTGGTATTTATTGTATAAAGAGTAGGGTTTTCTGAAGGTATAAGGCTGTGAGGGACTTCAAGGAAATGTTGTGAAAGGAAAACAGAGAGGGAAGAGGCTTTTTGCACAAGATGATTGCTAATCTCTGTCATCATTGGCTTGCTTGGACAGTGTTTGTTCACGTGTTAAAATACATTATAATCACATGTTTCCATCTACCATACCTTTCACTGATTTTATCATAAAAAACCCTTTCTCACAGAACTCAAATGACCCATTGATAGACTTGAGAAAAGGCTTGGGTAATAGGGTACCACGCCTTCAAACACTTGCCTGCGTGTTCAATAGTAGACAATGATGAATTTCACATGTGCTTTTAAAACAAATCAAAATAAACCTGGGGCAAATCCTTCATCCCTGGGCAGCCTGATGAATTGTTTTTGCAGGTACTCATTGAACTACTCACTGAAAATGTAATGATGTTTACAGTGACTCTAAGATCACCAGCAAGATGTTTACAGAATCCCATCAAGGTCAGAAAAACCTAACCCTTGTGAACCATAGTGGTAAGTAAATTCTAGAAACAACACCAGGTCAGAAAACACACAACAAAAGGCTTTTCTTCAGCACAGCTGGGGATGTATTAGTAGAGAGTGTGGTTTCTGATGTGTATTATGGAAATAATATGTGGAAAGGATTGTTGCATTTTATTTAACCTTATATTTGTGACACCTGTTCTTGGCAGGCACCTGCTCTTTTCTCTTTTTAAATATTGCATAATGTTTATGATTAATTTAGTACAAGAAAGAACACGCAGCTCATATCACAAAGAATCAAGGGGCATCTTTTGTTTTCTGCAGCTGCTTTTAAAATTGTTCAGCAATCTATCCTAAGAGGACCATAACAGAGTAAGACATTTGCAGGGGAGAAAAAAAAAGCTGTCTTAAGGTAGCAGTTGAAATACAAGACTTGCTCAGTTCTTTTAACAGTTTGGCTAAGTGCCTACAAAATTGTTTTATTTTCTTTGCCACTGTTTATGCTTAAGGTCTGGAGGGTAAACTGCTATTCACATTCTCTATATGAAATGCCACTGAATGGGATTACTGGTATAGAGTAACCCAGGTATGCCTAGGAAGGTCCAGTAAATAAAGTTTAACTTTTCAAAGCAATTTCAGCCTCACCTCTAGTGTGCACAAACATGGGCTTGTGGACATAATCACCTGCGCACACACCTCTGAACCTTTAGTCATGGCCAAGAATCCCAATGGTGTGAAACTGTACAAACTCAGGGAGCAAATAAAGGCAATTCCTACTACAAAGTTCATTTAACAAGTGGAGCCAAGACAAAGGAGGAAAAATAAGAAAGGAAACAATTAGAAAACCTGGATCTACGTGATCAACCATGCTTGATCAAGCAGCAACTTAATTTTTGTCAAAGGTGAAAAGAATTTCTAGGTGAATTTTGTTGATGGATCCTTTGGCTTAGAAGAAAACAAGGCAAACTTAATTTTCATCTTGAGCCACACAATATAAAACTAACTTGAACATAATTTTCTTTTTTTTTTTTAATGGTAAACTCCATATGCAAAATTATAGGCCTCATTTGGAAAAATTGATTCAACTCAAGAAAATCCAGTAATTTTTCTAAGTGAGAAGATTTGTGAAAATTATGCCTGCAAAGAACTGTGAAGGCAAGCAGGTAGACTTCCTTTACTGAATGTGCTAAGAGCATAAAATCTAGCTTACATAGTCACAGTTACAGAAATAGTTATACTATAGAATTATATTATAGAACTAAATAGTTATAGTCTAAAAATAAACCACAGATTGTTATCTTTATATCAAAGTAGAGTTATTTGCAGTCTGCATTTTTTCCTGGTCAGATTTATAGTTGGCCTCAAGTCAGTTCTTTGTATCACTTGGGATATTTAATTCCTTTCCCCCTCTGTAGCTTGGTGGCTCGATATAAATACAACTGCCATGATGTTTTAAAAGCACCAAGTAACTATTTTTCTCCAGGCTAGAAGATATATTGCTGAGGAGTTCCACTGACTACATGGCTGTTCTCCCAAATAGACATGGGAAAGCATGTTTGTAATTTCAAACTCTGTTTTGTTAGACATACACAAATGCAGAACTAAACCCAAACATAAACTAACCCAAATGCATTCCATAAAGAGAATAAAGTTACACAGAAATATTTGTACAGAAAATGGTATCTAATGCATATGCTAAACACTATACTAGACTTTTCTTTTTAACATGATTGTATTCCAGTAACTCTAATTAGCAAAGGAAAAGTTGAGTATTCAAAGCATTTTCTTTTGCATTGCAAATACTAAAAAGAAGTAGCAGCAAGAGGTCTCAGGTCCAAACAGGACACCTGTGACTGTGTGCACTGTATTCTGTAGAATAAAGAGGACCTCTGCCACAAAAAGTTTAAGGCTTGAATACATGATGGGATACAGGGGGCATGTGAGTAGCACTGTTTCACTGAAGCCAATTGTATATAGCCTAATAGTTATTTATAGTATGGTAGAGCAGTTACTAGTGAGAAGACTTCTATTTTCAGGTTTTCCTAAAAAAATCTTAATAGAATAGCAGCTTTAATTAAGACTCCTTGTCAAAGTATATTAAAAAAAACCCCTAAAACTATTGGGAAAACAGTAAAAAGGTATAAACTTCAGAAAAGAACTGGCTATATACATTTAGAAGCTTTCGTTGTAGATCACAATAATTATTAGTATTTAAAAGCACAGTTCTAGCTGTCATCAAGTAGAAAACAAAGAAAAATCAACGTGTTAAAGAACCAAAGTGGCATCACTGTGAGAATGTTTTCTGGTTTTCGTTGGGTTGGGTTTGAGGGTTTTTGTGGGTTTTGTTTTGGTTTTGAGGGTGTTTTTTTGTTGGTTTTGTTTGTTTGCTTGTTTGGGGCGGGGTTCCTTTGTTCTGGGTTTGATTGGTTTTGTTTTTTGTGGTTTGTTTGTTTGTGTTTGTTTGTTTGTTTTTTTCTATATCTGTGCAATCAGGGATTAAATCTGCAAACTTTTGGAAAGAGATCATAAGGAAGACTCCTGTAATGAGGCTCAAATACAGTAATTTATTTTTTTTCTTTTAGAGAAACTATTGCTGAAATATGACATAGGCTGAACTTCATTACATTTTCACCCCACTTTTAAGAAAAATTTAACAGATCTCTTTAGCTGTATTTCACTGTATATAGAAGTTTATTCCTATGCTATTAAGCAAAGCATTTATTTTTTTTTATTGAAGTAACTAAAAAATAACTTTGTTAGAAATGCTTAAAACTTGACGTATTCATAGTCTTTTAAGGAATGTGTACTCTGCCAAGTCTGAAAACACTTGGAGCAGAAGAGTCTGAGTAAATCTTGCATGCTGTGCTGCATTTTTTTTTACTGATTTACAAACAAGACACTGCTGCTCAGCTTGTACAAGTCATCTAATCTATGCAATGAAATAAACACAGCTGCATTTATTGCAGTGATTGCATAATGACGTATTTGGCAGCCGTGAAGTTTTGGGAATGTTCAGAGAGCAGTATGTGGACAAAATCCTAATTTCCTTTCTCTTCTCTAATATTACTCTCAAATTATTTTAAATTTAGTATCAGAGTGTCTTTGTATAAGTTAGAAATTTTTGTTGTTCCTGCAACGCCAGTAATTCAGACCATTTCTACTGTAAAGCACCAATGCACAGGTCGCAGAAAATACAAACGTGCCGCTGTCATAGGTATCGCTTTGAGTTTCCTGATTTGAAAGTGTACAGATCTTCAGCTGTTACTCCATGCAGTGTAGACTTCAGTACTCAGTTTAATTTCTAGATAGCCATAAAATAGCTTTTCCCTTAGTGTCAGTCTTCCAAATCATTATTTTGGAATTTGAAAATGTTTTATTAGACTTTATTTTAGTAATATGCCAGTCTCTGAGACTGACTGGGTATATAAACAGAATCACTGAACTTTGCAGCATAACACATTGTATCTCATCCCAACCAATCATCAGGTAGATTAAATTATGCAGAGGAATGTAAACAAAGCATCCAGAAAGCTTTAATGATCTGCCACAGTGGTAGATTAATCCTAAAACTTTTTAAAAGCTTAAAGCCAAAAGATATTTTTTTTTTTCTGCCATCCTCTTAATATCCAAAACATGAATAGTATACTAAATATATTTAGGATTTTTTTAATTTTATTTTTAATTTTTATTTTTTAATCTGAAAATTTTAAGAGGTATCCAAAACCTCTCAAAAAATGGAGAGGTGAGTTTAGACCAATAGTGGAGTTTGTTTCACCAGCAACCGGTTCATCTATGGCAAACATCACAGCAACAACAGGGAAATCTGCACTGGTTGATAGATGGTTTATCACACCCTGCATTTTTTCCAGTGACCAAAGCCTGTATTTAATTTATGAGGCAGGAGCTGCTGCAATGTATCAAAAAATCATTTGTGACTGACTGGCATACCTCTCTTCTGTTCATCAGCTGAAGCAAAAGTGTTATATATATATATATGGTTTAAACAACTATTTTGCTGTAGGTGCAGTGACTGATGGTGGGAAGCTAATACCTAAGGAGAAGTTGAGTTCTGCTTTAGTGAGCAGCACAGTCTGCATGTTTGGGAAGCAATTTAAGAGGGTCCCATCTGTTGGATGTATTGTTTGCCCTGAGTCTTGAGGCATTGGTTTGAGAAGATAATCAGACTTGGTAAAAGAATACAATTTCAAGACTTGTTTGACTGAATTGTTCTTCAAACTGTTTTATTATTTTTTTTTGTTACAACATCTAGTTAATGAATCAAAATGTAAACTGTAATTACTTCAAAAGAGTCCACATAACATGATTAGAAAAGACAGAAATGTGGTCAGTGTCTTAGATAAATAAAAATTTTCATATGGAAGTTAGAAAAGCTTTCAACAGAAACTGTTCTCATTAAAGCTAGGGACAGCAACAAAAGACTTTGCTCAGCATTTATGAAATTTCCACATGTTGAGTCTGATTTTCAGCTGATAACTCCTCCAGCCTTTGTTTTTCCAGATGAAGGTTTTCTTTCACAAATACTGACAGACAGTCATGTGCTGTGTGCATACCTGTAGTTATGTAACTCAGTAATAATGAATAATTATACATGATTTAGATTACATTTATATTAGATATAAGAAAGCATTTTTTCACAATAGAGTTGTGAAACACTGGAACATGTTGCCCAGAAAGTTGTGGATGCCTCATCTCTGGAAGTGTTCAAGGCCAGGTTGGATGAGGCTTTGAGCAACCTGATCTAATGGAAGGTATCCCTGCCCATGGCGGGGGGGGGGTGTACTAGATAATCTTTAAAGGTCCTTTCCAACCCAAACCATTCTGTGATTCCATGATATTTAGATGTCTGAAGCCCTTGTGAAGAGGAAGCCTAAACACTTAATTAGAAAAAGAACATATTAGAAGTTTTTTTCTGCCACAGAGGAAGTGGAAGTGAGGAATGTGCTTTGTTAAAAGACACAAAAAACACCTCAACCAAATGAAGAGAATTGGTATGGCAACTCCAGGAGTAGTATTATTGATCCATTGAGATAATTTATCATCAACATGGTTTCTCTTGGCGCTGTTTCCACTTTCCAAGAACCAGAGTCCTAAAATCAGGTTGTGTCTCAGTCCCACACTGCCACAGTGACTGTAAGCCTTTCCTTTGCACTGAACTTTGCATTGAACACAAGGACCACAAGCCTCTGATGATCACTATGTGCTCTGAGGGGGCTGTAATGCTGTAGTCATGTTTTCATAGGCTCTGTGATTACTTGGATGTGTTTCTATTCACAGCCTAGATTTCCCCCCACTGTTCCACTCCCCTGAGAATGACCCAACACACTGCTGGGTCTTGAAGTGCAGAGAGTACATATTCCTGTAATTTCTTCACAGCACATTGGCTGCCTTATTTTATGAAGCAGAGCTGTAGTAATTCTACGCTGAGGACTTCAGATGCTTGCAGAGCAAGCTACAGGCTGTGGATCTGTGAGCAGAAATGGAAGGAAGGAAGCAGGGGTGGAAGAGCTCCTCTTTTAGTGGCAAAGAGCTGTTAATGCCTGGTTGGTATATTGCTGAATCATATCCTTATCCATCACAACTACCGCTTCCTCCATGGTATGATTTCTATTGCAGATAGCTTTGATTGTTCCATTGCACCATTGCTCTCCTGGCTTTTATCCAAAGACAACTGTGTAAAGATAGAAA
Source organism: Megaceryle torquata (assembly GCA_024611175.1). Taxonomy (NCBI): domain Eukaryota; kingdom Metazoa; phylum Chordata; class Aves; order Coraciiformes; family Cerylidae; genus Megaceryle; species Megaceryle torquata. The sequence continues at coordinate 5,950 of JANIJG010002286.1, read as the reverse complement.
AATGAGAAAGGGGTTGGGAGATTTTAAGCTGGCAGAACATAGTGTGCTGACTCTTGCACTTGTGTAGATATGCAGAACTCTGTAGCTCTGAAAAGCTCAGGGACCAGCTAGCAGAACAACCCAAGGTCTAAACTACAAGCTGGACAGACCCAAAGAATAAGTTTTAGCTTAATGTTAGGACTCTGAAAAGAGAGCAAGGACAGAAAAATCACTGGAACTGATGCAACAAACCACTAACCTTTAAGATAGTGCTCAAGAAAATATGAAAGTCATCAACTATAAAAGTGGGGATGGATCTGCTAAGTACTTAGAATAACAGAGATGAAGATGGGCGAGTTACACTGCTGCCTTTGTTTACTGGTGAAGATAACATGGTGAAGAAAATCAGCAAAAAGTATTACAAAACTAAAGAGAAAAGGGAGCTCTGCTCCAGGATTCAAGCAGGTTCCAGGAGAGCCTGGAACTGACAGAAGTTTGAAATGAATGTCCGGGGAAATAGGACTTTGTAAGCAACCTATGTCAGAGAAAAACCTGTCATCATCAGAGAAATTCTGCTATTAGTTTTAAAAGAATATCTTAAAGATTTCCATTTCTGGACAAGGAGGGAGTTTTTTGGGCCATGCTAGGTATGAATTCCAGTACACAGAAATACCAGTTCCTGGCATTTGGTAAGTGAAGAAAAGTGAATTGGAAGTGATTGGAAGTTCTGCATCATCAGGCAAAGGTGTTCTTCAATATAACACAGTGGCTTGTAAATAGAAACTTAGCAAACAGCTATCATTTTTTAAGTTGATCATTTGATAATATTTGTATAAAGCACAAAAAGTATGTGGTAATGAGGGACAGACAACAAAAGAAAGGGGGAAAATTATGGTACCATTTAACTTTGTCAGGAGTAAGATCTACTCCCATTTACTGCCTCTCATACACAGTTTTCTTTGAAAAAAGGTTTTCTGATAGAAGATAGAAATTAAATGTATGAGGGCATAGAGTGCACTGTCATCACATTCGCTGATGACACAAAACTGGGGGGAGCAGCTGACACACCAGCAGGCTGTGCTGTCATCCAGGGAGGCTTGGACAGGCTGGAGAGTTGGGCGGGGAGAAATTTAATGAATTATAACAAGGGGAAGTGTAGAGTCTTGCACCTGGGCAAGAACAACACCACGTGCCAGTATAAGTTGTGGAGTGACTGTTGGAAAGCAGCGTGGGGGAAAGGGACCTGGGGGTCCTTGTGGACAACAGGATGACCATGAGCCAGCAATGTGCCCTTGAGGCCAAGAAGCATCCATTGGCATCCTCAGGTAAATTAGGAGGGTGTCGTTAGTAGGTTGGGAGAGGTTCTCCTCCCCCTCTACTCTGCCCTGGTGAGGCTGCCTCTGGAATATTGTGTCCAGTTCTGGGCCCCCCAGTTCGAGGACAGGGAACTGAGAGAGTCCAGTGCAGAGCGACAAAGATGATTATTAGAGTGAAACATCTCCCTTTTATGAGGAAAGGCTGAGGGAGCTGGGTCTCTTTAGCTTGGAGAAGAGGAGACTGAGGGGTGACCTCATTAATGTTTATAAATATGTAAAGGGTGAGTGTCAGGAGGATGGAGCCAGGCTCTTCTCAGTGATGTCCATAGCCAATGGGTGCAAAGTGGAGCATAGGAGATTCCAAAGAACTCTGAGAAAAATCTTCTTTACGGTGAGGGTAATAGAGCACCGGAACAGGCTGCCCAGAGAGGTTGTGAGGTCTCCTTCTCTGGAGCCATTCAAAACCCACCTAGCTGCATTCCTGTCTGACCTGATATAGGTGATCCTGCTCCAGCAGGGGGTTGGACTAGATGATCTTTCAAGGTCCCTTCCAACCCCTAACATTCTGTGATGTTGTGATTCTGTAGCATGATTAAAAGAGCCCAGTGGTCCAACAAGACTGGGAGTATCCACATACTTTTGTTTAACTGAGAAAGAATAAAATGTCAGAAAACATCCTTCTGGAGAATTGCCTCTGGTTTAAGCTTACATCAAACTTCTACAGCTCACCAGCTAAAGTACCTTAAAAACAGAAGCTTACCATGTGCCCAGAACATTGACCGTGCTTTCTAAATGACAAAGCAGAGCCCATTAGCACTGTGCTGGGAGCAGGGAGCAACTGAGAAGTGCCCTCCTCCATTGCTCCAAGTCGTACTGTTGTTTATTTCTATCAACTTGGTTGGGCTTGCATATAGTTTGAATTGGTGGGCTAGGCTACAATGGATGAGCCTGGTGATCCCAGTTGACCACATCTAAACTACGCTCTTGGCACATTTCAATTTCAGGAAGAGCTGTGTGATGTTTCAGGGTTGGCTACGTGGCTCTCGCACTACTGCTCGCCATTTGCTTCTGACTGCCCCAACGGATTGCAGAAGCAAGATGAGGGAAGAGCAGTATTCACTCTGCAATAGATGATGAGTAACTTCCACAAGACTTGCCTTCTGTTTCTTGAAATAGAACATGAAAGTTATTAGGTTCTTAATTTTGAAACTTTAACTTGAGGTTTAAAATGCTGAAGGAAGAAAGCTACAATTCAGATGGTACAAACTTTCCAGTAAAGTCTGGATTTTCATTAAAAATGAATTCAATATTGGACTTGAAATATTTAGTAAAGTCTCTACCATCCTTTTGTCTGCTTTCCTCCTTTGCATCATTGTTTTCTAGGCTCTGTTCCTCTTCTCACTCCTGACTGAGGGTATCTGCAGGTGTGAGATCCAAAACACTGGGCCACAGCTTTGCCAGGCTTAGCTGCACAAGTGAAAGCAACTGCTGCCTGCTGAGCCCACAGACCTCCTTCTCCAGCAGATGTGGCTAAATGGAATGGAGTCCCTCCCTCCCGCCACTTACACGCCACAATTGTCACAAACTGTGCTGATGTGAATGTGCAGGACTGTGACCTGCAGGAGTGGCTCACCCGAGGGCAGTGGCCTGCCCGACAGTGAGGAGAAGCACTAGGGCAGTCATTGCTGCTGCCCCATCAGGCATTGCCCCCCAGCCCACAATGCTCACTTCACCCCAGTGCTCCCCTGAATCTGCAGGAGTATAAAAAAGGGACAGGAGCATCCTCAATGTGCTGCCAGAAAAGGAAACATTTTCCAGCTGTAACGGCTTGAAGTAGAAAATATGCATGGATATCTGAGGGTCCCTGAGAAAGTCTGTGTTTCTGCTGAACTTAGAAATTTTAAATGGTTCCTTTCCAGCAAGTTGAAGACATTAAATCTCCAACTAATCAAGTACTTGAGTTCTGTTTCCCTTCCTATGCTCCTTCCTTTTGCATGGGAAGAAACAAGCTCTGAGACCATGCTTTACTGGTTTCAGTTAGCCAGTGTTCACATTTCAGTCACTCAATATTTACATTTCTTTCACACCTGTTTTTGTCTGAATATTCCCTATAGGAACAGCCCATCCCAGAAAAAAACCAAACTAAATTAATGAGAAAAAGAATGGAATAAACATGCACATTTTGAATGTTTCAGGAACAACAGTGCATTGAGAATTCAGATTTATATCTTAATTTGGTTTAACTGCCAGTCCTAAAAAGACCTTCTTTTCTATGAGACATTATTCCCACCAGAAATATTCAAGTTGTCACAGTAGTTAATTTTACAGTTTGCAAACACAGGAATCACTGGCATAGGTAAAGTCAGCTTCACTGGCAGTGGAATTCCACTCACTCACAGTAGCCAAGGCTTTTTACTGCATTTAGGTGATGCCTAAAATTTTGATTTCTTGTTACTATCCCCCCTGTGCTCAAATCTGTTTTAAATCCATTTTCCTGCTTAAAGAGAAGAACATGAAAAAATACTTGCAGTATCAGGATTTGATCTGAATTTTCTGAAAGGACATTAGAATGGTAAATGTATCTTTTAAAAACTTCCTATTACTAAATCTTCAAGACAAAAGTGTGTCCTTTCCAGTCAAAAAAATATGATCATGGTCTTACGACATCTGCCTTGGCAGATACGTTGCTGTGGGTTCTTTTCAGCTGACACCTGAACTGTGCTCTTTGCTTGGTATCTGCCTACTATGTTCTACATTTAAGTCCACCTCATACTTGGTTTCCCCATGACACTTCTATAGGTTAAACAAAACATACACAGACACAATCCTCACAGTTCAAACATGCCAGGGAAGAGGCCATATTTTTTTATCAAACGACTATCCCAAACAAACACATCTACAAACTAATGAAGACATTATGTCCCAAAATAAACCCAGATTTCAGTATGAGAGAATGACTGCTTTCCATCCTCTGTTAATCAACCTTGACAGCTTCCCCATCGCAAGACCCCTGCTTAAACTCCATTTATCCTGTTTGCACCATGTTTTCTCATGGGTTTCTAGAAATATTGCACTTATGCAGTCAGTGATACTGTCTCTAACAGAAAACGAGCGAGCACATTCCAAGTGGCAAAACTGTCAAAGATAACTTGTGGGGACCAATATCTGAAGAAAAATATTTATTAACGTACAAGGAGAACTAGTGACTTGCAATTTCTGTCTATGACTATCAACCCTAAGTGTGTTTTGTGTAGATCTTATCTCTTGTACACACCATTGAGCCTTTAGTTTGGATTCCACTGTCTGTGGCCTTGCCTTCAAACTGCTCCATGCACGGGGATTCTGAAACACTACTGGTTCATATAGTTTTATTCAGGCTTCCCTTAAGCAACCAAGGCTAAAACTACATATGAGAATCACTATGATGCAGAATATTTTGATATAATTTATGTGTCCCCAGGATGCTAATTGAAGGACATAGTGGGTCTGTCCCGGGATCCTATTTTCTCCAGCTGATTGTCCTCCTTTCATCCCATAGATTCATGAGCTGCAGCTGCAGAGGGAGCGGGAGCAGGTTAAGGAGCAGAAAAGGACCATACAATCGCTTTCCCCCAGGGCCCTTTTCCCCACCAGAAGAGAGGGATTGGGTTCCTCTCTGTATCACACAGCAAGAGCCAGTGCCGGCAGGGCACTGTCCAATTAAAATTAAATAGCAGCTGGTGACAGTTGCCAGTAGACTAAATTGGTTCTGTGGGGAATAGCCCATTAGAGCGGTCGTCTCCATGAAGAGTCGGCCGACAAAGCACAGGGGCTTCTAAGCCTTGAACCTGCCTTCGGTCCGTACCAGAATTACGTGCTGGGTAACATTTGGTGCTGCGACGCTCGATGTCACGCTGCTAGGTAGGGACTCTGCTTTTTCCTGCCTTAGTGTCCGTCTTACTAAAAATTAACCACAGTTAGAGCTCATTTCACACCGCGATTCGCGTTTCCCAGGCTGGCTGTTCTTCCCCGGCTTTTGAGCAACAACTCCTGCCTGACCTGCGGCACGGCGTGGGAAAAGGCTGAGGCGGGACGCCAGCGGCGACCTGCCCCATCTCTTGCTCGGTCTCTCTTGCTGGGTCAGGAGGAGGCAGCGGGGACTTGCGTCCCCCAGGGAGTTCCCCTAGCCCGGGCATACAGCGTCCCGGGGCCAGGCCGGCAGCAGCTACCTCGGCTGTTAGCTGGCCGGGGAGGGTGAGGCTCTGGCAGAGGCTCCAGTTCGGGAAGCCACAGGTAGGCGGCGGCCTCTTTTTCTCTTCCCAGGTTTGTGGAGGCTTTGCCCCCCCCCCCCGCTTTCCAGCTCTCGCTTTCCGGGTTGGGAGTTTAGTGCCTTCGGAAAAGTGCCTGCAACGGCGCGGGGCTCCCCAGGTGGGGCTGCTCGGGGCTGCTCTGGTCTCTCTCTCTCTCTCTCTCTGTTCCCTCCACCTCCTTCCCCCGCCTCTGGCTGCCTTTCCTCCTTTGTGACCGCATCCAGGGCGCTTCAGCCCCCCTCCCACGCTTCCTCCTTCCCCCCCTCCCCCCCATCTCCACTTCTGGGCGAGAAAGCCTCGCCCTTTCCTGTCTCCCGGCCGCCGGGAAGCGCCGCGCCGCCCGGCACTCTCCCCGCGCCCCCCGTG